>CM064501.1:35118609-35229926 GCA_032716605.1 Paralithodes platypus | reverse complement strand
GATACCTGTCCCACACAACCCCAATTACAAAGCCCAATTATAGGCTCAACACTCTAATACCCTGAGGATCATCTTACCAAACCGGTTAGAGATTAACGCAGGATTACGGGGGTCTGCAGAGCGCTGATTGGCCCAACCCGGCTGATCCCCCTTCACACCCAACCCTTCTCGTCCATATGCTTATCCAATTTTGTTCTTAAAGCTCCCTATCATTCTTGATCCCACTATATCACTTGGTAGCCTATTCCACCCATCTACAACTCTGTTACCAAACCAATATTTGCCTATATCTTTTCTGAAACGAAATTTATCTAATTTGAAACCATTGGTACGAGTTCTTTCGCTATCACTGAGCTTTAGTACATTTGTCATGTCCCCTTTGTTAATCCCACTAACCAACTTGAACACCTCTATCATATCCCTCTAACTCTGCGTCTCTCTAACGAATGTAAACCTAATTTCTTCAACCTTTCTTCATACGGAAAATTTCTAATATTATGGATCATTTTTGTCATTCTACGCTGAATTCTCTCCAATGAATCTATGTCCATTCTGTAATAAGGACACCAAAATTGGACAGCATAATCCATATGGGGTCTCACTAATGACAAGTAAAGTTTTAAGATAACATCAGCAGTTCTGTTACTCACACTCCTAGAGATGACCCCGAGAAAATCCTGTTTGCCTTATTACGAAACCTTATACACTGTTTTCTAGGCTTCAAATCATTGCTAACAAACACACCTAGATCTTTCTCGCAGTCTGAATTTTCTAATTATAAATTAGCTAGTTTATATTTAACATTTGTTTGCATCTTCCCTATCTTTAATATATACCTTGCATTTGTCAATGTTAAACTTCATCTGCCAATTTACTGACCATTCATGTAAGGTATCTAGATCCCTTTGGAGGCACTCTATATCGCTATCTGAATCAATTGATCTCCCCATTTTAGTATCGTCTGCGAATTTACTTATCCTACTAGTTATACCTAAATCTAGGTCATTTATGTATATAAGAAACAACAGGGGACCTAATACCGATCCCTGGGGGACACCACTTTTGACTGCTCCCCACTCTGACTTGGTACCATTTATGCTGACTCTCTGTTTCCTACCAATTAGCCATGACCTAATCCATCCCAACAACGACCCTCCTATTCCATGTGCCTCAACCTTTCTCATCAATCTCTCATGAGGGACTCTGTCGAAAGCTTTACTGAAATCTAAATATATAATATCATATGACTTGTCACTATCTACTGCTTCATATACCTCTGAGAAAAAGCTAAGCAAATTAGTAAGGCACGAACGTCCCTGAGTGAATCCATGCTGAGAAGAATTTATTAAGTTAAATTTTACTAAGTGGCTTCTAATTTTCCTAGCAATAATAGACTCTAGCAACTTTCCTATGATTGATGTGAGACTAATGGGACGGTAATTGGATGCTATCGATTTATCACCTTTTTTGAAGATCGGAACTACATTTGCAAGCTTCCAAGCTTCTGGAACTAAACCTGTTTCTAATGACTTGTTAAATATAAATGCTAATGGCTACTTAACTCATCTCTGCATTCTTTTAATACTCTAGCATATACCTCGTCAGGACCAGGCGATTTTTGAGGTTTCAGTCTGTCAATTTCCTTAAGCACATCATTTCTACTTATACTAACTGTACTTAACATATTTTCTATACTATCACTATATACCATATTGACTTCTGGAATCTGTGCCAAATTTTCATTAGTGAAAACGGAAAGAAACTGACTATTTAATGTACTGCACATTTCTAAATCATTTTCTGTTATTTCTCCTATTGAAGTTTTTAGGGGGCCTATTACATCTCTAACTTTAGATTTATATAGTTGGTAAAAAGCTTTAGGGTTATTTTTTGAGTCGCTGGCTATCCTTATTTCATAATTTCTTTTTGCTTTCCTGATTTCCTTTTTGACCTGTCTTGATAGAGTCTGATAGTATATATGTAAATGATTTTCACCTTTCTTTATTTTTCGATATATTCCTTTCTTTTTCCTATAAGATCTATTAGCTTATTAGTCATCCATTTTGGTTGGTTCTGCGTCGATCTAAATCTTCTTTTAGGGATATATTTATTTTGAGCATTGTGGAGTGAAGCAATAAACTGGTTATATGTAGGTGGCAAGTTTAACTCTGGCATATCCTGACTTAATCGCTTAACAATAGGGTCCACCCTTAAGTCTCTTCTTAGCCCACCATAATCGGCTTTTCTGAAATCTGGGATAAGTGTCGTATTCTCTTTAGCATTCCCTGTCCATTGTATATTAAAATAAATAGATTTATGATCGCTATTTCCTAGGTGGTCACCAATCTCTACATTATTTATCATATGTTCATTGTTACTGAAAACTAAATCAAGAATATTAATACCTCTAGTCGGCGTATCTATGAATTGAAATAAAAAACTATCTTGTACTACCTCTATAAACTCTTCTGAATCGGAGTCGCCTATTTGGTGCTGCCAATCAATGTTCGGAAAATTAAAATCCCCCATAATGCACACATTGCTAAACCTTGATGCTATTTTAATTTCCTCCCATAACGATTTTCCGCCATTTCTACTCATATTAGGCGGTCTATATATAACTCCAATAACTATGGTCTCACTACCTTCGTTAACCTCTACCCAAACACTTTCATTATCATTATTTAGTCTAATACCTGATTTAATACAGCTTTTTAATGTACTCCTGACAAACACTGCTATACCCCCGCCCCTCCTACTTGTTCGGTCATATTTAAACAAACTATATCCTGGAATATCAAATTCTGCTAAAAAATGCCTAGATTCTGTATTAATCCACGTTTTCAGTTAGCGCTATTATGTCTATATTTTCTGTGCTAACGAGTGCTCTAAGTTCGTTCACCTTGTTACATAACGTCCTACAATTTGTATAATATACCCTCAACCTATTACTTTTATTTGCAACTAATTTTCTATTGTGTTTAGCTAACTTATTATTTCCTGTTGAACTACTAGCTCTAGATGGAAATTCTACTCTATCAGTATTCTCATCTTTACTATCAGTTACATGTGTAGTGTTATCGATACTACTATTACACATCACTATATCCGCACTATCTTGACTGATTATTTCTATTTTACTCACTGGTTTGTCACATGAAGTACCTGCTCCATATGGAGACAGTATTTTACTTACACACCAAGGTTTTTTTAACGAAACCCCGCAACAATCTTGTCGAGTGAGTTGGCCAAGGTCGAAACTCCTAGTCGAGAGAGATGTACTCCATCCTGGGCATACAGTTCATCCTTACCATAAAAGAGGGACCAGTTATCCAGGAATGGAATAGTATTGCCTTACAATACTTCTCCAGCCGGCTATTTACACCAATAGCCCTGGAGGACCATTCCTTCCTTACCCCTCTTCTAGGCAGGATACTGTTTACCACAGGAACTCCACCTTTTTCCTTGATCCTCTCCAACATTTCCTGATACTTGGAAAGCAACTCCTCAGTCCTGCATCTCCATATGTCGTTGCTCCCTGCGTTGAGGAAGATGATGGGGTCCTCCCCACTCACTTCCATGACAGCAATTCTCTTCTCAGCCACCCTCCCGACTCCGGCACCAGGCACGCAGACAACTTTACCAACCTGAGTGTTTGTTGCCCTGCCAAGGTATCTAACCAATGAATCACCGACAATGAAAACAGACTTAGCTTTTTTCCTTTTGTCGGCGTGTAGCAGCATTTGTTGCAGCAACAGCAGCAGACTTCCCCCCCTCCCCTCTCACTGCCTCGATGATCGCCACTTCATCGCCATCACTCTCATCAGCCAAGGTGCTGAAGTTGTTGTGGGTCTTGACTGGCTGCCTTTTCAGCTTGCAGGCCGTTGCACTAGTTGACACCACTTTCCAAGGGGCTTCACGATCCCTGGGAACACTTCCGGTAGCCTCACACTTCTTCTCCGCCATAGCTAGTCTCAAGGCCAAATTTTCATCTTTGAGACACTGAATCTCCTGCTCCACACTCTCCAGTCTCTCTTGCAAAGCAAGACAAAGCTGGAGAGTATGGGAGGAGACAGCAGACTCATCAACAACAGCCATCACTATGAAAGTTCACTAGGACCTCACTAAGGGTAAACAGGTTCACTAGCGGTCACTGGGGACGTCCGCACAGGTCAGGGGTCAGAGAGCAACTGAAGACAAATTATGTCTCTGGAAGTGATATATATATATATATATATATAGGCCGAAACAATGCTATTTCATGTTAACTTTTGTGTATTCCTTCTCATATACATTAAAGTCATCAAACAAAATTGCTCCGGTTTGCCATCTTGCGTATGATTTAGTTTTGTACCAATACAGCATTCGGGATTAATTTATGCCTAATGGTTCCCTGACATCTCAACCAATAAACCATTTCAACCAGTAGCTCTCAACCATTACCAAATCAACCAAGACCAACCAAACCAGTGCCCGGACAACTCAACCAGTAGACCATTTCAACCAGTAGCTCTCAACCAGTGCCAAATCAACCAAGACCAACCAAACCAGTGCCAAAATATAGTACTAAACTAACCTAACGTAACCTAACCGTATTGGTTGATTTGGTACTGGAAGAGAGCTACTGGTTGAAATGGTCTACTGGTTGAGTTGTCCGGTCACCGTGCATAATGGTTGCTGTGTAATGATATATGGTTATGGATTCAATTTGTACATGATCACCTTTATTAATCCCTTCTATACCGGTGATGTATTTTTCATTATCTAGCAACTATTAGACGATTTTGTTCAGATTTGGAAGGACGTCGACTCATTAAAAGGCTACAGACTATCTCAATTAATCCTTTTAGCTACCATATATCCTTCCTAAGCTTCATAACATCGTCTAAATATAGCTGAAATCCAATTATATAGACGTCGCCGGTACAGAAGGGGTTAACTGGATTATGATTAACCCTTTGAGTACCAGCGACGTATGTTATATTGTATTCTAGCTATATTTAGACGATATTATGTAGCTTAAGAAGGATCTGTGGTAGTTAGAAGGGTTGGTTGAGATAGTTTGAAGCCTTATTATTGCTAGAGGTCCTTCCTAAGCTGAATAAAATCGTCTAATCATTGCCAGAATATAATGATAAGGATGTCACTGGTACTGAAGGGGTTAAATGTACATTTTGAAGCTGCCAGACAACCATTTCACGGATAAAGCTCGTGTGACACCTCCTGTTTACACTCATCTCGTCAAAATCAATTGTTCGCCGAAAAGTTTGTTCACAAGGTGTGTGATTTAACCCGTTTAGTACCGGTGACATCCTTATCATCATATTCTGGCAATGATAAGAAGGCTTCAAACTCTCTCAATCAACCTTTCTAACTACCACAGATCCTTCTTAAGCTGCATACTATCGTCTAAATATAGCTAGAATACAATATAACATACGTCGCTGGTACTCAAAGGGTTAACCCATTATGTACCGGTGACGTCTATTTGATTTTATTCTAGCTATATTTAGACGATTCTGTGCAGTTTAAGAAATATCTGTGGTAGCAAAAAGGGTCAAGTGAGATCGTTCGAAGCCTGTTAATTACTGGAGGCCCTTTTTAAACTAAATAATATCGTCTAACAGTAGCCAACATTAAGACAAAAAGACGGTGCCGGTACAGAAGGGGTTAAGTAACAAGAACGTTTCCTAGACAGTCTAAATGGGTATCTTTTAACACTATTTGATCCGACGTCTTGTTGGTTAGGATCTATCTATCTAGCTATTGCCTGACGCCGTGATCCCCGAAGGGGTGGCCACGAACGAACCGCCCCCATGCACCTCTGTCCCCAGTCAGTCGACGCCCCTCCCCCCAACCAGCACCGCCTTCGTTCATGTAGTTCCTCACTCCATCCTTCCACCTCATATTCGGTCTACCTCTCCCCCTCTGTCCCTCCACCTCGCTCTCGTACACCCTCTTAGTCATTCTCTCGCTTTCCATACGTTCCATATGGCCGAACCATCTCAAGTTGTTCCTTTTCACACTTTCCAGCACATCTACCTCCACACCACACCTCCTTCTTACTTCCTCATTAGTCTGTCTATCCCTCCATGTAACTCCGTACGCACTCCTTAAGTAATTCATTTCCACTGCTCTCACTCTTGGTCTGAGTCTCTCAACCAACGTCCATGCTTCGCTTCCGTAAGTCAGTGTCGGGATTACCACACTGTCATGCAAGGACTTCTTCACTTCCATACTGACCACCCTATTTCTTGTTACTGCTTTTAGCGTTCCTACAACCCTCTTCCCCTGTTGTACCCTCTCCCGCACTTCTTCATCCATAGTCCCATCTTTACTCAACACACTGCCCAGATGCTTAAAAGAGTTGACGATCTCCATAGCCTGACCGTTCAGCTTCACCTCACACTCTGTGACTTCACCCCTTTCGAAGACCATAACCTTGCTCTTCCCCGTATTCCCCGTATTGGTTAGGATATTTTGCTTAAATATTATTAAGAAATGTACTTGTTTTTCCCCTTATCGAGCATTGTATTTTACTTTGTCGACTTGGCTAATAAAACGCCTTCCCAAACTTCTTTCAACCTAAGAAAATGCTCACCCAGACCCTCTTCAAGGTAAATTAGTACATTTTTCGATAGCAAAATGTCTCTACCAAAGGATAATTTCTTCTAGCTTACAGGCCCGCTCGGTATATAACGAGATGTATTCAAGTTTATATTGAAGGTATAAATAATTACATACAGTATACTGTATATATCCAGGAGAGCTATTTAGGTTTATACTAAAGGTGTTGATAACTGTATATATGTGGAGAGGTGTTTAGGTTTATACTGAAGGTGTTGATAACTGTATATATGTGGAGAGGTGTTTAGGTTTATACTGAAGGTGTTTATAACTGTATATATGTGGAGAGGTGTTTAGGTTTATACTGAAGGTGTTTATAACTGTATATATGTGGAGAGGTGTTTAGGTTTATACTAAAGGTGTTGATAACTGTATATATGTGGAGAGGTGTTTAGGTTTATACTGAAGGTGTTGATAACTGTATATATGTGGAGAGGTGTTTAGGTTTATACTGAAGGTGTTTATAAGGGGAGAAGTATTTAGGTTTATACTGAAGGTGGGGAGAGATATTTAGGGTTATACTGAAGGTGTTTATAACTGTATACTGTATATGGGGAGAGGTATTTAGGTTTATACTGAAAGGGGGGAGATATTTAGGGTTATACTGAAGGTGTTTATAACTGTATACTGTATATGGGGAGAGGTATTTAGGTTTATACTGAAGGGGGAGAGATATTTAGGGTTATACTGAAGGTGTTTATAACTGTATACTGTATATGGGGAGAGGTATTTAGGTTTATACTGAAGGGGGAGAGATATTTAGGGTTATACTGAAGGTGTTTATAACTGTATACTGTATATGGGGAGAGATATTTAAGTTTATAATGAACGTGCTTATAACTGTATATGGGGAGAGATATTTAAGTTTGTAATGAACGTGCTTATAACCATATATGGGGAGAGGTATTTAGGCTTAGCGGGTACGTAACTCCTTCACAACGCTAGTCATTCATATCCAGTAGTAAGCTGTTTATACATATGCGTTATACAAATACCGTTTATTTCTAAGTGAATAGTGTTTAATCAAATTGGCTTTGCATTACACGAATAATAATTTTCTATATATACAAACTTAAACGAATCTATACTTTTATCACGGATAAGTAATATTTCGACTCTCTAATATTTGATTGTTGACGCTTTATACATTTATTGATGGGAGATATCTTTACTCGGCCCAGTAAAATCGCCACTGCATTAAGGGGAGGTTTTTAGTTTGGTCTCTAGATATCCATCAAGCTTAAGATTACACCCCCTTGAGCCCCTTTCAAGATAAATTTGTACATTTTTCGGTAGAAAAATATCCCGGCTGAAAGCCGGTTCCTCTTAAATTACAGGCTCGCTATCGCTCGCCAGGATAACATCGACACCTAAATGGCACGAAAGGTCTTAAAATTGACAGAAATGGGTCGAAAGTTCTTAAAATCGTCAAAATAATGGGGTGACCGTCTTAAAATCTCAAGGGCAATTGGGTTAAACATGAGGGAGAAAGGGGTCATGAAAAAAAATCCCTCAAGTGGAAATCTCCCCTTAAGTTTATCTACTTCCTGCGTGGTCTTTTATACTCCCCTCCATCCTTGTTTGCTCCATGAGATTGGTGATGTATAAGACTTTTTTCTAAATAATTCTGTCGATTATAGGAAATTTCGCCACATTCAGGTGTCATTTTATTAAGGCACCTGGTGAGGGATAGCGAGCCTACAAATGAGATGAAACCAACCTTTTGTGTGGAATGTTTCCCTAACGAAAAATATACACATTTACATATTTGGCTTGATCTTGTTTTAATATTTTTACATATATGGAGAAGGTGTAATATTTGCCTTGAAAATGGGCCTGAGGGGGTGTTAAGGGGAGGCAGACCGTTTTTCTGGACCCCCTTCTCCCTAATGTTTAGCCTCACTAGTGTTGCGATTATAAGACTTTCGGCCCATTTGTTTGGCGATTTTAACCCCTTTCACCCCATTTCGTTGTCAATTTTAAGACCTTTCGTGCCATTTAGGTGTCGATTATTTCCTGGCGAGCGATAGCGAGCCTGCAATTTTAAGAGGAATCGGCCTTCGGCCGGGATATTTTTCTACCGAAAAATTTACAAATTTATATTGAAGGGGGGTTTAGGTTTTTTTTCTTCTAAGCTTGATGGAGGTCTAAGGAGGAAACTAAAAACAAAATATCAATACATGAATTAATAGACCAAACAAACGGTCTGCCTACCTTTAATTTAGTATGAAGGGGGTCCATAGGGCAAACTAAGACGCACTATAAATGCTCAAAAAATGCAAAAAACATTAAAATACTCAATAATACGAGAGCGTTGTGGTGTGGATGTGGATAGTGTAAAAAGGAACACCTTGAGGTGGTTCGGTCGTGTGGAACATATGGTGAGCAAGAGGATGATTTAAGCAAGTGTACGGTAGTGAAGTGGAAGGGCAGAGAGAGAGAATCAGACCGAGACTGGGGGGGACTTGAGAGGAATATGAATGTGTTTGGGTGGGTAGAGGGGCGCCGGTTGACAGAGGACAGAGGTGCATAGAGACAATCCATTCGTGGTCAGCCCTTCGGGGATCAAGACGTCTGGCAATAGATACAGTAGGTAGAATAATAAACATGCAAATAATTTAGAATCTGTGGGAGTTGAAGGGAAAAAGGATATCGATTTGACCCCTTTTATTGCTAGAGGTCCTTCCTAAGCTATATGGAATCGTCTAATGGTAGCCAGAATATAGTGAACACATATATAAAGTGCGTCGTAATAGTTCAAGAGTTAATTAACCCATTCAATACCGGTGACATCCTTTTGATTGTATTCTGACAACCATTATACGGGTTTATTCAGTTTAGGAAGGATCTCTAGCAATAGTAAGGCTTCGAAATATTTCAATTAACCCGCTTAACTACCATAGATCATTCATAAGCTGCATACAATCATCTAAATATAGCTAAAATAAAATATAACACACGTCGCTGGTACAGGAAGGGTTAAAGTAGACTGTGGAGTTTGTAAGAGATAAAATAGTGAAGCAAATTGGAAATCTGTGATAAGGAAGTGTGAGAGGGTTTATTATTATCACTCAGATACACACGTAGACCCCATCAATACACCCCCCTCCCCCACCACCACACACAGACACATACCACGACCTTATCCTCCTCCAACAGACACACACATACACACACATCCACCCACCTACACACACACACACACATACCACCCATCCATCCACTCACTCACCTACACACATACCACCACTACCATCAATCCACACAAATAGACACAAACACCACCACCACCCACCTGAACATACACAAACACCTACGACCACCACACCTCTCCTCCCACACCTACACACCACCACTAACACCAATCCACACACCCTCCTGCCCACACACCCACACAGACCCACCACCACTAACACCAATCCACACACCCACACCCACACAGACAGACCACCACTAACACTAATCCACGCCATCTCCTCCCCCCACACCCACACAAACACACCACAACTAACACCAATCAATGTCCCTCACCATCACCCTCCCACATCCTCAGACATAATAGGCCTACACACCACCCATCTCGCCACCCACCCACGTATACATACAAACACTCGCACTCACCCACCACCACCACCACCTCCAATCCCTCCCCCCACCCACCCACCTCCCGGGGAGGGGGGGGGGGGGGGACTATCGATCGCTGACAATACAATTAACACCTGAATGGAGTGAAGTATATTATAATAAGCGCTAAACAAGTGAGGTGAAAAGTCTTCAAATCTCCAAACTAATGGCGTGAAAGAGGGAGTTCCAGTTGTCTAACTAGAAAATTGTAATTTAATGCCTATTCATTACGTATTAATATATAGGCACTGCTATAAAACAAACAGGAGATGCACTGTAAAAATGTGTACACCTATCAATTGTAACAACAATGGTACACATTCAACACACACATACCATACGCTGACACACACACACACACACACACACACACACACACACACACACACACACACACACACACACACACACACACACACACACACACACACACACACACACACACGACACCAACAAAAACACACAACCACCACCATACGTCGACGCACACATACACACACACGTCAGGTGAAGGTATTGAGGGATAAGCCTTTACAACGGCACCTCGTATCTACATTCTACTTTTCCTATTTTTCTGAAGAGGGGAGAAGGGGTGTTGCAGAGAGAGGAATCTGTTGGAGAGGCTTTGTTATGTGTGGCATTAGTCTGTATGAGTCGACGAGGTGTCCCCCGACTGCAACAAACACACACACACAGACCACCACCTTACGTCGACACACACACACACACACATGACACCAACACACACACATACACACGCACGACACCAACACACACACATACACACACACGACACCAACACACACACACACACACACACGACACAAACACACACATATACCACCACACAGACTACCACCTTACACACACACACACACACACATGCACACGACACACACACTCACACGATACTAACACAAAACACATACACTACACAAGTACAGTATATAACTAGAGATATCTAGATAGCTAGATGTTTGTTGACCACAGTTACATTCCTCATAACCGGCATACCATTTTATTCAACAGAGTACAACACCTGTCGTGATCAGCTGTGAATTGTATAGGACTGGAGACAATCACCAGCCAACACTTCTTCTGTTGCCGACCTGGGTAAATATTGATATGGGATTGTTTATATACAGTAATAAGAGTAATGTGGTTCTCAAAAAGTGCTAGTTCTTCTAGAGGAATTCATACCGTATTTTATTTTATAAACATTTCTATTTCACATAAATATTATTTGAGTTATTATTAATTACATAATATATCAGTGCTACTGTAAATAAATAAATTAGTGTATGCTGGTTGTATGATTTTTTTTTTCTTTTTCTTTATTGATTGAGTTTTCTCAAATTAAGATAATATATCAAAGATTTGCCTATCATAAACACTAAACTACGGCTACCACCGATATGCACACTATTCGTAATAACACTTTAAAATTATCAATTACTGTATACTTAAATATTTGTATACCAATTCGTCAATGTTAACTCTATTTGGTCCGGAGGGGCCTTTTAGGAGCATACCTAATTCGCTCCATTAATATGTAGATTTGAAGACGTTTCACTTCTTTAATTTGACGAAAATAAGACTTGTGAAGCACCCAATTCAGGTGTCGATATATTTCTGGGCGAGCTATAGTGAGCCTGTAACTTAGAAACTAGGCCTTCGACGGAGACCTTTTCCTATGAACAAAATATAATAAAAATATATAACAATTACAATTTTAGCTTGAAGAGGGTCTGGGTGGGCATTTTATAGTTTGAAGAAATTCTGGGAAGGCGTTTTTGTTAGCCAACGGAACAAACTAAAATATATTGCTCGAAAATGGCAAAAGCAAGGAAAGCCCTCTATAATAATCAAAACAGAATATCATAAAAACCCACAATACGTCAGACCAGAGGCATATATGCCTCAATATAATGCAACCTATCTATCTCTATCTGTATATATATATATATATATATATATATATATATATATATATATATATATATATATTCTTTAATACATACGAGGTTGAAAGAAATGGCAATTTCTGCGTTGGAAATTTTATTATTCAAAGTTTCCAGGTCTCTGAATAGTTTTCGCTGGGTGGCAGGAAGTAGATGAATGAGATGAGCAAAATTCATGGTGGTACAGGGTTACATAAATGTACATGATGATACAGGATATACGACGTGCTTCACTGGACAACCAGCATTATCAAGTAAGGGTAGAATGATATAAAAGGTAAACAGGAAGGGTATATATAGAGGGTGGAGGATCAGAGGAGGCGAAAATCAGGGGGTTAATATCAATAATAATCAATAACGAGTTAGAGAAACACACCACCATACTCGATAAAGAAAGTGACCCAAGGAGATTACCTATACTCGAAGCGTTATATATCCAAGCCTTACATCCTAACATCAACAACCAAACTCTGGACCTTCAGATCCTTCCTTCTGCCAAAAGGCACTACCCTACAGGACCTAACGCCCCCCCTCGCCCCACGGTGCCCTTGATGCAGCCCCCCGCGCTACCTCCTTCAGCTTCGTCTTCTGCCGGAGCCACACGTACCACGCAACTTAGGCCACGCCCCTCGACACGCTGCCAATCAGCTTGACCCCGCCAACCGACCAACACCATCCCGCATCCAGTGCGCCTGCGTGAAGTGGTTCCCCCTTTTGCACTCCTAGAATAACCCTCCACCAATAGGAGACTTTTGCCCCCTGATTTTCGCCTTCTCTGATCCTCCACCCTCTATATAATACCCTTCCTGTTTACCTTTTATATTAAAAGGGAACAGAGGAGGCAATGGGTGTACGAGCCGTCTACGACAAACCTGTGATAGGCTCAAAACACGCACCCAGGAAGCAGCAAGGAACAACAATCCCCAAAACAACATCTAGCAACAAGATCGACATCATCACTATTGTAGTGCAAACTGCAATAGCACTTGCTGGGGAGGACAGAAGCCGAATATCTGTGCTTCTACCTGCTCTTCTGAAGGCCAACAAACTCCCAACTATCATCATTCCTCCAGAGATCATCGCCAGAACACCACCAAGGGACGCCAAGACTCTACTAAACACCAAACGCCAAGGACCACCACCGACGAAGCCAAAAAATACTCCCAAGCTGCAGCTCAACCTTCCACGACCACTGCGCCTGCACAGGAGTAAAGTGGAGCTTACATCAACTCCAACACCACCATCAGCATCTCCAACAACACCTCGACTCATTGCAAACCTCCAGCCTGACACGGTCGCTGAGCCTCTACCATCAATGCCAATGATCTACGACCAGCCCGTGTACGACCAGCCTGTGATCAAAAGCCCTCCACCAAGACCAAGGAACCTCGTCCATCTGAAGAAGTCCAGAATGCTGCAACTCTACAACTAAGAACCCCAGGATTAAGCAAGGTGGTTAGCCCACCATCTTTCATCTCTCCAACTCTTCATACTCACCACTTTACCTTCAACTTCAACCTCTACTTTCTACACTTGTGGGACTCTACCTCACAGTTACCTTACCTTTATATCATTCTACCCTTACTTGATAATGCTGGTTGTCCAGTGAAATGCGTCGTATATCCTGTATCATCATGTCATTTATGTAACCCTGTACCACCATTAATTTTGCTCTTCTCATTCATCTACTTCCTGCCACCCAGCGAAAACTCATCAGAGACCTGGAAACTTTGAATAATAAAATTTCCAACGCATAAATTACCATTTCTTTCAACCTCTTATGTATTAAAGAACATTTATTACCTGGCTTTACTAACATATATATATATATATATATATATATATATATATAATTATGATGGACTATTATTGTCGAACACAATTTTTGATTATTTTTTCTGTATTAATTATGAACAGGATTGTCAGAGATCTATTAAATTTAGGTGCTGTTAAAGACAGTTGGTAATCTTTTGATGCTTGACAAACGTATGAGGTGAAGCCATCTACAACTAGATCTGTAAAAAATAATACACTAAATGTATTGTACTGCACATGATAACCAATGAACTATAAACAAACGGTTTGTGTGTACTGTATGTATGTATGTATGTATCTATGTATCTATATATCGATAGATAGATAGATAGATAGATAGATTAGTGCGTGCGTGCGTGCGTGTATGTATTGGGGGAAGGGAGATAATTATATACTGTAGGTAGTCAGATAGATAGATAGAGACAGTCCTTCCCAATAAACCCTGGCGGAAATGAAGGCAAGCGCAGCACAGTGTTGCCAGATCCCACTGACAAGACAATCCTATAGTGTAAACATCAACACTTAACGGCAGGTTATTTGTTAAGATAAGAAAATAAGAAAATACAGTAAAACAAAAATAATCCCCTCAAGTGACCACATTTTACAGTGTGGCTACCACTTCAGAATTTCTCTCTCTGCCTCGTCAATTAACCACTTGTGAGTTGCAGGCTATAAGGAAGTTGGAGCCGCTAACATTGATATAGAACAGAGTTGCAATGATAATGTAGATTTCTGATGGGTAGAAAGTATGACTAGATTCATGTTATGTATGTATGTATGTACTACGGTCGTATTTTAGTTGTTAATTCTGGTAATAATCGATACCTATACTTCCAACCTCCTTATAGCCTGGAACTCTCAAGTGGTCAGTGTCTCCATTTACTCTGAAAGGTCACACCTATTTACAAATAGTAACTTGTTTTGATCTGAGAGAGAGCGGAATATATATATATATATACAGTATACAGAATATGTCTCCGTTTGGGGTTCGCTTGTATACTATAGCGTTCTAAAGACTCGGATTACTCTAAGATGTAGCCTAGTATTCTAATAGCTGATGCCAGTAACCTGAACAATTACAAATCATATAAGCGAGTATAATTGCCTATAGTATGATAGTTAAAAGACTTTGGGTAGAGGGAGGGAGGCTGAAGGGGAATGGGAGGATTAAGGGGGACACCATTTTTTTTTTTATCTTTCTTTCCTTTTTTCACTTTCCCTGGCTTGTATCCATTCGGCCCCATTCAGCCAACTGTTTTAAGACGTATATCCCCATTCAGGTGTCGATTTCTTCCTGGCGAGAGATAGTGAGCCAGCATTGTATGGCGAAATCCGGCTTCGCTGGAGAAATGTTTCTATCGAAAAAATGTACAAATTTAGCTTGCTGTCGAAACAAAAATATATATATGCTGGCTTGCTATCGCTCGCCAGGAAAATATTGACACCTGGATGGGAGTAAACATCTTAAAACAGTAGGCTGAATGGGGCCAAATGGATACAGACCAAAGAGAGAGGGAGAGAAAGATAAACAAAAGCAAGGTGGGCTCCCTTAAGCCCGGACAATTATACAGTAAACTTGACTATGGTTCAGTTGTATTCTATCGTAATTGTAATGACTTGTCTCTCTCTTGTATGAATGTACAGTAGCTACAATATTTGGACCAATATAGAGAATGATTGAGACCAGCTGCCTTACTTATTTATCACAACCTAACCAAAATGTTACTAGGTACAGTTAAGTAAAGTGAAATACTCTAAAAAAGTAAAAAGAAAGACATTTGAGTGTCTGTACAGTAATTTTGTTTTCTCTTGTTTTCAGAGCAACTATGACATCTCCTGGTGCATTAATGAAGGACTGACTTTCACAAAGCATCAACAATACTCTACAATTAACGTTTGGTGGTGAGGAATTGTTGATCATGACGACATTTGTCACCATTATGTTCTGGTAATAATAAGAAGTATATTGTAAGTTAAGTGGTGTTTAGTGATCTTAAATAGAGAAATGAAATAGATTACATAACCGATCACACTTGCAAGATGGCGGATGCTGCTAAAATTCATACAATGGCGGCGTTGGGCCGACCCTTTCACTTGGGCTCCCTGTATGATGTACGCAGTGATCAAATAATATCAGGAGTCACTTTGTGGAATAAGTCGGATCTTGAAAAGGCAACCCATGAGCAAGGAATGTGGAATTCAAATTTCGAGGTGATAACGTCTGACTCTATCAGTGACAAGACAACAGCACTGGACATTTCTGGCAACCTCAGTCTAAGCATTCTGGGTGGACTGGTGACGGCGACCGGATCAGCCCAGTACATTAAGAACACCAAGAAGTCAGCACATCAGGAGCGGGTGAGTCTACATTACAAGTGCACCACCAAGGCAGTGGAATTGACCATGGACCACCTTGGACCTGGCAACATAACTCACCCTCAAATCTTTGACCAAGGTTTTGCCACCCACGTTGTCACCGGCGTTGAGTATGGAGCTCATGCCTTCTTTGTCTTTGACAGAACATATGACCTCTCAGAAAATGAGAAAGTCATCAGCGGAAAACTACACGCAATGATCAAGAAAATACCAACGCTAGTTATCGAAGGAGAAGTCAAATATGACTCTAAAGATGAGGCAGACAGTAAAAGTGAAAACATTACATGCAAATTTTGTGGAGACTTTTACTTGAAGAGAAATCCGGCAACATATGAAGAGGCCTTTAGCACCTACACAGAGCTACCTAATCTACTTGGTGAGGATGGAGAGAATGCAGTACCAGTTAGAGTTCGGCTGTTTCCTCTGATACTGCTGGACAGCAAGGCTGGGCGGTTAGTACGAGACATAAGTAGCCACTTAGTCAGTGACACAGAGAAAACCCTCGAAACGTTTTATGTATTCCAGGCCAAGTGTAATGACTTGATGGAGTACCCAGCAGCAAAACAGTTCTCTAGAATCAAACAGGAGTTGTCAGACTTTAAGTTCTTGGCACAAACATTCAAGCGTGGCCTCCAGAGAGATTTGTCTTTGATGTTGCCAGACATTAGAGGTGGCGGGAAAGAAGAATCTTGTCTGGCAGAGTTACTGAGAAGGAAGGAGTTGTCACCATTTAGTAATGCAGCTCTACTGTCCTGGATCATCAGACAAGAAGAACAGATTAAAATCCTCAATGGTTACATAAGATCCCTGAAAGAGAAGAATATCACTTCTGAGCCTGGTGACTTGCAAGCTGTGATCATGAATCTTGACATCAAACATGTTCTCTGCCTGGTAATATATGTTCCAAATCTCAGCTCTCAAATAGATAATATGAGAGAACACCTACATATGTCGGATGCAAAGAAAGGGATCCAGATAACAGAAAAGGCAAACGTGACTGCAGTAAAACCTAAAACCAACCTCAACATGAACATTAGATCTTTCAAAGAGTTTGCAGATTGTAATGAAGATAATGCAAAGACAAAGTTTGTGATCACTGAGGAAAGTTGTGACTCTGACAAATTTTGTGCCACAATCAGGTACTACAAGCATGGAGATTGCATAACTGAGGCATATGAACTGCCAATAGCTCCAGAGAATGTTAAGGCAGGTGAGAAGGATGTTTGGCATGACCATATTACGTTGCATTGGTCCAAGCCTGAATTTGGTTCTTCTACCATACAGTGTTATCGCATCATGTACAAGGAAGATGAGTCAAATGATGAGAAGTCCGAGACACTGTGGAGTAACACCTGCGAAACCACACTGCCTAACCTTAAACCTAACACCAGGTACGAGGTGTGTGTGCAGGCCTGGTGTGAGGTTGGCTTTAGTCCTCGGTCCGACATAACCGTTAGCACCAGACCAGCCAGTCCACCGGGCCAAACAACGGTCCATCAGACGTCAAGTACCATGGTTCATCTCTGTTGGTGTCCTCCCAAGCTTGTTGCCTCTGGTTGCTCCATTACCAGTTACACTATCAGGCAACGGAAAATTGAAGGAGAGGAAGATTGGCTGGCACTTGCAAGTTCTGCTTCAGATACCTGTCATAAGAAGATCAAATTTAACAAAAACTCCCCCTTAGAGTTTACTGTGGCAGCTGTATGCACACCAGGAGGAGAGTCACACCACAGTCAGGTAAATGATGGAGTAACTCTGCCAGGAAATACAGCCTCTATTAAACTGAAGAAGGAGTTGACTCAAACTGCAACAATAATGAGAGTTGGCCCACCCTGCATTTACCATCTGCAGTCAAAACAAATTGCAATGGGGTCTGAAAATTCTATCTTGGAATACGAAATAGGGAAAAGCAGTAATGCAAAGGAGAAATCCATCTTACTGGTTGGAGGAACTGGTGCAGGGAAGACCACCCTCATCAATGCTATGGTCAACTACATCTATGGTGTGACATGGGAAGACCCTTTCCGACTCATGCTTTGTAAGGAACCCAATAAACATGACCAGTCAAAGAGTCAGACCTCAGAGATTGTAGCTTATAAACTTAACTACCAAGATGGCTTTCAAGTTCCCTATTCAATAACCATTATTGATACCCCGGGCTTTGGCAGCACTGAGGGACTATCTCATGACGAAGAGACCATGACCAATATGCAACAATTCTTCACAGCTCGCGGTCATGGTCGAGTTGAAGGTCTTGATGCAGTTTGTTTTGTGGTGTGTGCCGCTCAACCCAAACTGACACCAACACAGCAATACACTTTTGACAAGATCATCAGCATTTTTGGAACAAACATCACTGACAACAGCTACCTCCTCTTTACATTTGCAGATGGAAAGAAACCCGAATCATTAAGCAGTATCAAGAAAGCCAATTTCCCCTACAAGAAGTACTTCAAGTTCAACAACTGCTTCTTCTCAGTGACTGCTAGCAGCTCTAAAGAAGAATCCGATGAAGAGGAAGATCAAGATTTTAACAGACTTTTCTGGAGCATGGGTCAAAATGCCTACAGACAGCTGTTGAATGATTTGGTTGAAACACATAGCATGATTCTTTCTCCTACACAAACAAACACTCTCTAGATTATATGGTGGTATGACAACACTCGTCAAATAACAAGTGGTGTGTATAAATGTTGAGCTTATATCTAGAGTCTCTGCACTATAAATAGATCAGAAATCTTTAATCCTAAGCTTTTGTAACTCAATGGGGGCTAGAGCAAACGGGTTGTAAGTTTCCAAAGCTATTTCCTTGTTTCCTCTTTCCAAATGGTCAAAACGTAAGCACGTTTGTGATAGTTCTTTTTTAGATATGAGAAGTTAGGACTTATGAATTATGGCTTACTCATAGTAAATAGGTTATAGTGTGACAACAGTAGGAGCAATCATAGTTTTGAAGTTTCATAGATTAATCTTGGGGCCCCTCAAGAGTTACCAGCTACTGAAAAGCCCGACAGTTCCAAGATTGATACAAACATAATCTACTATATAAAGGGCACATTCTGTGAGGATTCTGTCTGATTGTTCACATACTACTCCCTCAGTTTTCAAGATGGAGATCCCATACTTGGCATGCATACTAAGAGGGTGCCAGAATTGTTTTTTATTGGAAAGGGGGGGGGGGGGGGGGCAGAATAGGCTTTAAGCTAAATTAGTTTTGTCCCCTCACCCCCTGGGGAGAGTGGGTGGAGCCCCCCCCCCCCCCTCCTAAGATAGACAGCCCATATTCTTTCCCCCTGGGCATCGCTGGGTACCTCAGCTATAGTCCCTTCGCTGTAAGTAGGTGAAAAATCATGACCTATATACTCTGTAACTCAAAAAGGGATAAAACAAATTGGCTGTAAATTTCCACATCTATTCCTTGACTGACTCTTCCCAAATGGTAGAAATATTAGCTTGATTACCCTAGTCGTTTTTGAGTTACAGAGGTTAGAGGACATGATTTCTTGCCTACTTACAACGAATAGACTATAGTCCTACATAGATACATAGAACCCACAAACTATAATGCCTGCTTGAGGGGTGATTTTCACTCGAGAGTTTGTTTTATCTAGACCCCTTTCTCCCTCATGTTTAGCCTCATTAGTTTCGATATTTTATGACGTTCACCCCATTAATTTGACGATTTTAAGAACTTACGCTCCATTTCTGTTAATTTTAAGACCTTTCGAGCCATTTAGGTGTCAATTTTTTCCTAGCGAGCAATAGTGAGCCAGTAATTTAGGATGACCAGGCTTTCGGTCATGACATTTCTCTACCGAGAAATGTACACATTTATTGCAACTACATAGAATAATTTACTTAACCCTTTGAGCCCCTATGACACTATTGCATTTGCTATTCTTGATATAATTAGACGATGTTATGCAGTTAATGAAAGATCTCCAGGAAGCAAAGATGTAAGCTTTATCGACATTAACTCTCTAACTCGCAAATATCATCCTAATATTTAGGCTTGCTATCGTTTCACTGTAGGCTATCATTAATTTATCACAATTTGTTTAAAGTTCAGGAAGCAATTAAGGAAGTTGAAGGGTTTATTAAATAGTTTGCAGCCCTTTGATTCCCAGAGATCCTTCCTAAGCCGAATAAAATCGTCTGAGGAAGGCGTCATCGTATGGTGCGTTCAATGTGGTGCGGTGGCGCTAATAAGTCATGTCTCGGCTGTCATTGCTGTAATAATGTCTGTCAGATGTTGAATAGGATGGGCAAGTGTAGGAACAGGTTTGTATAGCTCACTCGAAATGAAGAAATCATACATACATAACATTTTAAGACTGAGTGCTCCACACATACGTGCAGTTTCAGTCTCTTGTCCTAATGGCGGCGTTCCAGGCAACCCTGTTAAGGGCTGCTTCACTTGTAAAGTTTCTGGATTTAAGATCGGCACGTATAGTCCGATCCCAGGTCTTCCTCGATCCACCCCTTGGTGCAGCTCCCTCCACAATCACAGACCTGCATCTTTTCACCCAATTTTGTTCATCCATTCTCTCCACATGTCCATACCATCCCAGTCTACTTGTATGCATCTCCTCGCTAATACTCTTTATACCTAAACGTCTCCTCGGCTAATCATTTGTTATTCTATCCTGCAGCCTGGCCCCACAAATCCATCTCACCATTCTCATCTCATTACGTTCCATTCTGTTGATATCCTCTACTTTAACGGCCCATGCTTCTCAGGCATACATCATTGCATTTCTAACACATGAGGCATACACAATTCCCTTCAGGGGGAGAGGCATTCTTTTCATGGTCAGAATTGGCAGCAGTTCTCTGAACTTCCCCCAGCCACATCTAATTCTAGCGACAGTGGCAGCCTTGGCCCCACCACCGGCAGAGATGGTATCTCCTAGGTAACAAAACTTGTCTACCAGCTCCAATGATTCATTTCCAAACTTCACAGCCACAGGATCATCATTTAACACAAGCTCACCTTTGCACACTACACACTCAAATTTCTTGATTTCTGACTTATCCTTCGGCAGGGGTCCTTTTATCCTATTACAGTGCTTACTCCCATGGTGCACCCAACATCGACAGATGCTACATCGAATCGAGTTAGTGCCCACACCCTTTCCACACACTGCACATGGGTATGCACCGTTCTTTTCCACATTGCTTCGTCTCAATCTACAATGCATTACCTTGGTTTTGTTAATATTGACTCTTAAGCCCTTGTTCGCCATGCCCTCTCTCCATCTTCTGAATTTGGCCTCAGCATCTTGCACATTGTCAGCTATTAGGACTAAATCTGCTCAACAGGCGGCGTTGTGTGTGTGTAAGTGTGAGAGTCCGAGTGTATGGGGTGAGACAGTGAAGCACGGGAACGAGGTGGCTTCAGAGATGGGGTCGTTTCGGGCCATGAGTGAGCACCATGCCTCATGTGAAGGCAAGATGGCAGGTGCTCGTTGTACTCTACGTGCTTCACATGTCTCACTCCCTAGACTGGAACAAGACCTCACGGGCTTCACTGTTCATTGTAAAGCGGTGAATGTTAAGGCTCTCAGCCTATGCCCGAGAGGAAGTAAGTTGGAATATAGAAAAAAAAAAAAAAAAAAAAAAAAAAAAATAAATAAAAATCGTCTGCATAAATCATGTTTAGATATTGCTGATACCAACTATTGATCAAAATATACTTGGTGCCGAGACATCACTTATTTAGCCTAATGTACACGGCAAAAAAATAAAAACATAAAATAAATCAAGGGCATCAAAAAGGTATGTAGATTCATTGGATATATTGATGGTGATCTACCTTTCTATCTTTATTACCCTTTCCATAGCCATCATTTTTTGCCTCCGCCCAAAACCTATGCGAGTATTATTACCACTCGTCTCACTCTTGTTGTTGTTGTTGTGTTTTTGTTCTTCTTGTTGGACTGGATCAGCCAAACAGTTATCAGAAGGGAGGTAGGTGGGGGGGGGGCTGGGTGATTAACAGCGTTCGACAGAGGCCTGTGCTTTGCAACGCTTGTTTAAAAGTGTATCCAAGATCTCTTTGAGAAACACACAATTATATCTGGGTTGTGAAGCATGACTAGTAATATTGCATTGATCAGCTTTATAATTTGTTGTTCAGCTTGTGAAGGATCTGTGGAAGTCAGTGGGTTCATTTGATTAGTACAGATCCTTCATAAGCTGAATATATCGTCAGATAGAATGTAATATAATTGTAGCTATCGTACTTAGAGCATTGACCATGACTTCAGCCCATATCCTTACCACAAACCCTAGATTATCGGCATATTATCAGAGTATATACCTGTATATATTATATTATTTGTTAGTATTATTATAGAAACACTGGCCCGGATACTTTAAGGGGGTTCACCTCGCTTTTTTTCTGTTTCTCTCTTTCCCTGGCTTGTATCCATTCGTCCCCATTCAGCCAACTGTTTTAAGACGTTTATCCCCATCCAGGTGTAGATTTCTTCCTGGCGAGCGATAGCGAGCCAACATTGTATGGAGAAATCCGGCTTCGCCGGAGAAATTTGTCTATCTAAAAATTTACAAATTTAGCTTACTGTCAAAACAAAAATATATATATGCTGGCTCGCTACCGTTCGCCAGGAAAATATTGACACCTGGATAGGGGTAAACGTCTTAAAACAGTAGGCTGAATGGGGCCGAATGGATACAAGCCAAAGAGAGAGGGAGAGAAAGAGAAAAAAAAGCGAGGTGGGCTCCCTTAACCATTTATGACATTCCATCTTCCTATGACAGTTATAGCCTGTGACTACACTGTAATATCTCAAGGGTATGAGAAAGGACATATACAATTTTTGGGTATATTGAGAGTAATTTACTTCTCTACCCTTTTATTATATAGATTTATTACTATCAATATACTGTTATTACTATCAATATATTACACTACACCGCTGAACAAGGTGAGGCCCGTGAGGTCTTGTTCCAGTCTAGGGAGTGAGATATGCGAAGCACCCCGGCTCGAAGCAACTCCATCTCTGAAGCTGCTCCACCTCTGCGCCTCACCGTCTCATCCCCCACACTCGGACCCTCACTCTCAGAACGCCATCTATTGAGCAATTATCTCACTAGGTGTTGCTCCCCTGTAACATATTTTGAATATGGGAATATTCATACAATGCTATTTAATCAGGGCCCCGCCGTTAGGGAGCCACCTTGTCGTGGTGGCGGGGCTTGAAGCGTGGCCGGTGGCCTCTGTTCCTCGGGGGGGCCACAGCCCTTCTTAGGATTGGGGCCCCGCCGGCCTCGTGGGCTAAGACCTCCCTCCTCGTTGGTTTCCAGAAGCCTGCGAGGTACCTCTTTTCTGGCTTTTTTCCCCCCTCTACCTTTTTCCTTTTCTTTACTTCACCTTCTTCTATCGTTGCCGGCTGGACTATTCTTTATGCTTTGGTGGAGGGTGGATGTGGACGGCGTTCCCTTCCACCCGTAGAACTGTAGTACCTGACGTGCCCGCACGAGGGGAATCTTTTATCGTCAAATCTCGCCCTCTGTGCTGGACCCGAAACTGACGAGTTGACCGCCCATTAGGCACAGTGGGTCGGGGTGTATATCCGGGTTTGACTCCTGGGGCATGTACCTTGTCCTCTAATTTGTGGCTCCGTGGTGGGTGTGGAGCTTCTCCCGGATGAACCATGTTACCTTTGTCTTACGGAGCCTTCTTCTGGATCTTCGATCACCGGCGCTGGCGATGATATGGCTGATGTGTTTGTCTCTCCTTCCTTGCCCGTCCTCTCCTCGGTTGGTGGTAGATCTTTGCCTACCACTATACCGGGTCCTTTACCGACCCATGCACTGTCTGTGACCGTCCATTCGACCTCTGCTCCTCATACAGTTCCGAGCCTAGTCGTGTCGAGTTCTCTTGGCACGTCTACCTCCTCTACGTTCGCTTCCTCCCTAGCCGCTCACTCAGTTCCTGCCCCTTTGTCCTCTTCCGTGTCCCATTCCGTTCTACCTGATCGGCCCTCTTCCATTCGTCCGTTCGCTCTCTCCTCTGCTTCCTCTTCCACTCTTCTTCCCTCGTCCTCCTCCACTTCCTCGGTTTCTTCCCCTGCCTCTCGTGTAGTCACTTTCGAACCGTATCTCCCACCCGTTCCACATTCTTCTTCTTTTCCTTCTCCTCCCGTTACTTCCGCTCCCCGCCCTCGTTCTTCTGTTCTCCCTTTATCCTCGCTCTTTGCCCCTGCTGACTTTATTAAGTTCTTCTCAGTCCCCGCCTCAGCTCCTCTCGTCGGAGATGACCTCCTGTTCCACCTGCGTCTCCTTCAGCAGGTAGGCAGGGATGTCACCTTCCACTCCCGCCATGATGACTCCCGTCTCGTTATGGTCAAGAAACGAACGTCAGGCTGCTGCTATGTCATCCATTGTCGACTTCTCCGGAACTTCCATCCCAGCCCTTAAAGACCAAAGACTGAACTCTTGTACGGGTACCGTCCTGATCCCTCCTTCCATCCGTCTCGGTGGTCGGCAGTTCGCAGACTGTGCCGACCTTATTAAGTCTATTGTTGTTGCTCAAGACCATGTTGTGGTTAGTCTTGTCTGCTACACCATCCCACCTCGCACCAATCGCCGCCATCCCGCCAATATCGCCAAAATCACGTTCGATGGTCGGTCTCTCCCTTCTCACGTTTTTGTCGGCGGTACTCGCCTGCCCGTCACTGAGTCCCTACCTCTTCCTCAGCAGTGTCGCGGTTGCTGGCGCTTTGAGCATCCTGTAAAGTACTGTCGCTCTTCCGCTCCCGACTGCCCTAGGTGCCCATGCTGTGCACAATCTGGCCATCTCGTCGGTGACTGCCGGTCTCTGATACGATGCTGCCTAAACTGTCAGGGCTCCCATTCTGCTGATTCCCGAGATTGTCCCGTTTTCAAATTCGAGTCTGAAGTTACGATCCTTAAGACATTGCACGACCTTACTCATTCTACGGCTCGTCAGGCAGCTCGCCGCCTGGGCTTCTCCCCTCATCCGTTTTCAACTGTTCTATCTCCCCCTCCCGTCTCCTCCACTTCTTCCGCTCCCCCCCCATTGCGCCTCCATCATCCTCGTCCTCCTCTCCCGCTACTTCTCCGGTTCCGTCGTCTGTCCCTTCTTCTCATCCTTCTTCCTCTCCTCCTTCAGTTTCTTCTGTCTCCCCCATCCCCTTGGCTGTCTCATCGTGTTCTCTCCCTTTATCTAACTCTTTTTCTGTTATTACCTCTTCTACTCCTACTTCCGCCCCCCCTCCTTCCTCTACTCTTCCTCGCTCCACTTCTTCCGGTTTGTCTCAACGCCCCATCCGCCATCGTTCTCGTCCGACGCTGCCTCCTCGTTCTCTTCCTCCGTCCTCGTCTCGTAGTTCCAAGATTCCCTCCCGGCTTCCTGCCTCCTCTACCAAACTAGTTTCGAAACATTTGCCCCGTTCCTCCCTCTCTTCCTCTCCCGCCTCCTCTTCTAAACACAGGGACCGCCTCCACAGTGTGCGGAGCCCGAGTCCCAGTGGGAAGAAGAAAAAGCTCCCTCCTCCCCCCCCCTTCTCCTCTTTCTTCGTCCTGTGTCCAACCCCTCGATTCCTTAGACTTATCCTTTGAATCTTTGCCCAAGATTGAGGAGTATATTCTTTCTTCTCATCCACCGCCTATTTCCGTTTCTGCCGACGTTCATCCCATCCCTTCTACGCTCCCTACCCCTCTCCCGCCTTCCCCTACCACTCTCCCTCCCTCCTCTGGCCTTCCCCCTCCCGGGCCTCTCCTTCCCGTTCCTCATCCTCCCGACCCTCATCCTCCCGTCCTTCCCCCTCCCTCCTCTCCCCTTCCTCCCTCTCCCTCTAGCCCTCCTATCTCTTCTTCTCCTTCCCTATTAAGCCTCCCTATGCCACCTGGTTATCAATCTTCTTTCCCTCCTTGTTCTTCCTCGTCCCCCATTCCTTCCATTATTACTCACCGTTAACCTCATCAGTCTTTTCTTCGTTGTACATAAGTCTGTGTGTTCTTATTTTTCTTGTTGTTTGTCCCTCTTTCTTTCCTCTTGTATGTATGCGTCTTTCCCGCTGTTTGCTGTATTTTGTGTGTCTGTGTTGTCTATAGTGTATCTGTTTCCTTCCTACTTGTGTGTTACTTTTGTTGATGTTTTCTCTTTTTTGTCCTTTCTTTGTTTTCTTCGATTTTCCGTTCCTTTCTTCTCTTTTTGTTTTTTGTTTTTTTCTTTTTCCTCCCTTGTTTGGCGTGTTTTTGTTCCGCCTCTCTGATATGTGTTTGTATATATCGTTTTTTATTCTCTCTTTTACAGCTTAATTTCTCGTACTTTCTTTTTAGTGTTTTTAGTATGTCCATTTTGCAATGGAACCTTCGCAGTTTTCTCTTCAGAGAGACGATTTGCGTTTTTTACTCTCTTCCCATTCCCCTAAGGTTGTCTGTCTCCAGGAAACTCGTCTTCTTTCCCCTCTGATTCCTGTTCCCGGCTACCGTTTTATCAGTTCTCCTCATTCTCTTTCCGACACTTGTATTCTCCTTCACCACTCTGTTCCTTATGAAGAGTTTTCCTGCCCTACTTCCCTCCCTTGCACCTTTGTTAGGGTTTTCCTTGGTCGATGGATTACGGTTGTTTCTCTTTATTTCTTTCCTTCTGTTCCCGTCGATTTTGGCTCTTTTACCATGTTTTTAGCTCGGCTGCCTCCTCCGTTTTTATTGCTTGGTGATTATAATTGTAGGTACACCCTGTGGGGTGATTCTGTCATTACCTCACGTGGTCGTGCATTAGAGTCTTTCATTACTAGTAATAACCTCTTTCTCCTTAATACTGGTTCCCTGACTCATTTTGATGCTAGAACACGTTCTTTTTCTTGTCTTGATCTTTCTTTGTGTTCCCCTTCCCTGTCTCTTCTTTTTCATTGGTCTGTTTTGGAGGATTCTCTCTATAGCGACCATTTCCCTGTTCTGCTCTCTCCTACCTCCTATTCTCCTGTCCCTGGTCCTCTTCGTTGGTGCTTCCAGCGTGCGGACTGGTCTACTTTTGCTTCACTATCTATCCCTTCCTTACCTCAGTCTGATTTTTCATCTGTACATGATTTACTAGCCTTTTTTCTAGTCACAGTTTTGAGTGTTGCCTTAGTCTCTATTCCTCGGACTTCCCGTCCTTTTACGTCTAAATGTGTTCCTTGGTGGTCCCCGAACTGCTCCAAGGCTCTCCGCGTCAAACAGGCTTCTTGGAAGAGCTTTCGTCGTAAACGTTTTACTCCCGCTCATGATCGTTCTTTTATACTTTTTCGTCAGGCGTCTGCCTTCCTCTGTCGCACAGTCAGGTCTGCTAAACGTCAGAGTTGGGTGTCCTATGTTTCCTCCATTACGTCCTTTACTCCTGTTCAGTTCGTCTGGAAGCGCATTCGCAAGATTTCGGGCAAGCGTTTACCTCCTCATTCTCCTGTGCTTCATGTTGATGGGGAGTCTGTTGCTGACTCGGAGGCAGTCGCCGATCGTTTGGGTCTTTACTTTAGCTCGGTCAGTAGTGGCTTTCATCTCCCCCCGGAATTTCATTCACTTAAAGCCGTCGCAGAGACTTCTCCAGTTGTTTTCACTCTGTCTTCGGCAGAGTCGTACAACGCCCCGTTTTCTTCCCGTGAGTTGCTCTCCGCTCTTCGTGCCTGTAAGGCTACTTCTGAGGGTCTTAATAGCGTCCATAATTTAATGCTTAAGCATCTTTCCACTGCGGCTTTGGTATTTTTATTGGCTATTTTTAATAAGGTTTGGTCGTCTGGTGTTTTCCCTCCTGCATGGAGTTCTGCTCTTAGTATTCCTTTTCTTAAGCCTGGAAAGTCGGGTTTCTCGCCCCAAGACTATCGCCCTATTGTCTTGACGAGTTGTTTATGCAAGCTGTTTGAACGGATGGTTAATGTCCGCCTGATGTGGCTTCTCGAGTCACGTCAGCTTTTGTCTTCGACCCAGTTTGGTTTTCGGCGTGCTCGGTCCGCTATCGACCCTTTACTTAGTTTGGAGACCTACGTTCGGTCTGCTTTTGCTCGCCATGAGTCAGTTCTTGCTGTTTTCTTCGATCTCGAGAAGGCGTACGACTCCGCGTGGAAACATCATATTTTATGCCAACTCCGTTCTTTTCATGTCCGTGGTAATATGGGCGTCTTTATCCGTAATTTACTTTCTTCTCGTTCTTTTCGTGTCCGGGTGAATTCCTCGTTTTCTCGGTTATTCCCTCAGATAGAAGGCGTACCTCAGGGTTCCGTTTTAAGTACTATCCTCTTTCTCATAGCCATTAACGGCATTATCTCTTCCCTTCCGGCTACGGTCAGGTCCTCCTTATATGTCGACGACTTTGCGATCTATGTGGCTGGTTCGGATATTGTTGCGTTACGCTCCCTTATCCAATCAGCGATTGTGACTGCCTCGTCATGGGCCACTGCTCACGGGTTTCGTTTTTCTACGACTAAATCTTGTGCTATGTCTTTCACTCGGCGCCACGTTATCCCGCGTCCTTCCCTTGAACTGTATGGTTCCGTTTTACCTTATCGCTCTTCGACTACCTTCTTGGTTCTTGTCTTTGATTCCCGTCTTAACTGGGCAGCTCATGTTTCCTCTGTTAAGGTTGCTGCTTTGCACCGTCTTCGTCTCCTCCAGACCCTGTCCCACCTCACTTGGGGTGCGGACCGTGCTCTCCTTCTTCGCCTTCACGTTGCCCTTGTTCTTTCTAAACTCTATTATGGTTGTCAGGTTTACTCATCAGCCTCCGACGCAGTCCTCCATAAACTTGACTCTTTTCACCATTTCGGTTTACGTCTTGCCTTGGGTGCTTTTCGCTCTTCCCCTGTTGAAAGCCTCTATGCTGAATCCGGCGTCCCTTCTTTGTACCGACGTCGGGCCCTTCTCTCTCTCCGGTACTACGCCCGGTCGCTTCAGTTTCCTTCCTTGCAGACCTCTCTTCTTCCTACTGTTCCTGTTCCGTCTCATTCTCGCCTTCGGCCCCCTTTCCTTTCTCGTATGGATTCCTTACTTTCTCATTCTTCGTTTTGCCCTTCCATGTTCTTCCGCTCCGGCTCAGTAAGTGTCCTCCTTGGCTCCTTCCTCGTATTTCCTTGTGTCCCTCTATTTTTCCTTGTTCTAAGTCCTCTACCCCGCCCTCTGTTCTTTGTTCTCGTTTCCTTGTACACCTTACACAGCATTCTTCTTCTACCCCAGTTTACACTGATGGCTCCCGTTCGTCTTCTGGCGTCGGGTTTGCCATCCTTTTTCCTTCTCGTTCTTATCAGTATTCTCTCCCTTCTCCAGCTGGTGTTCTGACTGCCGAACTTTTCGCTATCTTCTTTGCCGTCCGTCTCATTTGCTTCTTTCCTTCTTCCTCCTTTACTCTTTTTTCTGACTCTTACAGTGCCCTTCTTCTCTTGCAGTCTTTCCCTGCTGTCCATCCGTTGGTTCTTGCCATCCACGATTGGCTTGTCAGTCTCGCTGCTCGGAAAAAGGTTGTCCAATTTTGTTGGGTGCCTAGCCATGTTGGTGTCCGTGGAAATGAGCAGGTTGATGTTCTCGCTCGCGACGCTGCGGCGGTCCGATCAACTTCTCTCTCTATTCCCGCCTCTGACTATTATCCAGCTATCTCTGCCTTCCTCCTGTCTCGCTGGCAAACAATGTGGTCTTCCCTTTCCTCTAATAAGCTCCGCACTGTTAAGGCCTCCGTTTCTGCCTGGGCTGACCCCTCTCACCGTGTTCGCCGTTGGGAGACTGCGTTGGCCTGGCTTCAGCTAGGCCATCCCAGACTTACCCACTCCTTCCTCATGTCCCGCTCGCCTCCACCTCTTTGCTCCCGGTGTGGTGTTCAGGTTTCTATTTCTCACATTTTCCTTGACTGTCCCCTCTTTTCTTCGGCCCGTCGCCGTTCTTTTCCCTTTCTATTTTCCCTTGGTCGTCGTCCTTGTCTTGCCGATCTCCTCTCAGAGTCCCCTTTCTTTTCCGTTGACCACGTAATGGCTTTCCTTTTCTCTCTCAGACTCCTTAACAATATTTAACTTCCTTTTCTTCTAACTCTATCCGTTTCCTGCTTTAGTGCCATATGGCCTTTGTTGCCTGGTGCTAGAAATGTATTAAGAACATAAGAACATAAGAAAATGGGAGTCTGCAGAAAGCCGATTGGCCTAAGCAAGGCAGATCCCTGTCCCACACAACCCCAATTACAAAGCCCAATTATAGGCTCAACACTCTAATACCCTGAGGATCATCTTACCAAACCGGTTAGAGATTATCGCAGGAGCGCTGATTGGCCCAACCCGGCTGATCCCCCTTCACACCCAACCCTTCTCGTCCATATGCTTATCCAATTTTTTCTTAAAGCTCCCTATCGTTCTTGATCCCACTATATCACTTGGTAGCCTATTCCACCCATCTACAACTCTGTTACCAAACCAATATTTGCCTATATCTTTTCTGAAACGAAATTTATCTAATTTGAAACCATTGGTACGAGTTCTTTCGCTATCACTGAGCTTTAGTACATTTGTCATGTCCCCTTTGTTAATCCCACTAACCCACTTGAACACCTCTATCATATCCCCTCTAACTCTGCGTCTCTCTAACGAATGTAAACCTAATTTCTTCAACCTTTCTTCATACGGAAAATTTCTAATATTATGGATCATTTTTGTCATTCTACGCTGAATTCTCTCCAATGAATCTATGTCCATTCTGTAATAAGGACACCAAAATTGGACAGCATAATCCATATGGGGTCTCACTAATGACAAGTAAAGTTTTAAGATAACATCAGCAGTTCTGTTACTCACACTCCTAGAGATGAACCCGAGAATCCTGTTTGCCTTATTACGAACGCTTATACACTGTTTTCTAGGCTTCAAATCATTGCTAACAAACACACCTAGATCTTTCTCGCAGTCTGAATTTTCTAATTCTAAATTAGCTAGTTTATATTTAACATTTGTTTGCATCTTCCCTATCTTTAATACCTTGCATTTGTCAATGTTAAACTTCATCTGCCAATTTACTGACCATTCATGTAAGGTATCTAGATCCCTTTGGAGGCACTCTATATCGCTATCTGAATCAATTGATCTCCCCATTTTAGTATCGTCTGCGAATTTACTTATCCTACTAGTTAATGTTAATGTTAATGTTATTTAATCAGGGAACAATGAGGGTATTTTTTTTGGCATTTCGGTGTGCTGCAGTAATGCACTGAAACTAGGTACAGCACAAATTCCATCCCAATAATATCTTCCCATTGACATATTGGGATTTGAACCCGGGTCCATTGGATTACCAGTCCAGTGGCAAGACCACTCTGCCACACCTCCCCTATATATATATACCGGTATATATATACAGTATATATATATATAATTATATATATATATATATATTGTATATTTTTAGGATCAGTCTGTATAACCTGAAGATGGCACCTTGTTGATGCCGAAAATTCGAGTAATAAACATGGCGTATGGCGCAGCTCTTTCTCTATTCTTCCGCTTGTTATGGAAATTGCGGTGCCCTCGGCCCCCTACTGATGTATTATATATATATATATATATATAATATATATATATATATATATATATAATATATATCGCAAATACATATAAGCTACTAAATGTTTTTATACTCGCAGCCGGACTTGAACCACCGAAAGTCAGAACAAGTGCCCATACTTTAATCCACTATACCACAGCGTGATAGAGGATACTTGTGTGCAGTGGATTAAAGCATGGACACTCGTCCTGACTGTTGGTGGTTCATGTCTGCTTGGAAGTATATATACTGTGCATAATTACATTTATGATCACATTGAATCTTAGCCATTGGAATATTTATCTATAATAAGGTCAGCGTAACACTATTTTGTAGCATTTTGAATATGGTGTAATTCAAATTTAAAATTTATATATATAAGAAAGAAATAGTGAACATAATCTGTGACCTTCACCGTTCACCTTGACCTTTGAATAACAAAAACACAACATTTGGACAATCGTTGCATTGACCAACCGAATTTGCTAGCAAAATTTGGTGACGATTCGTAACCAGTTCAGTACAGTTCTGTCGGTTTCATTTCATACTGGATATTAAGACGATTTTGTTTAATTTATGAAGGGCCTCTATAAAATTAGCAGACTGTCAACTATCATTATTAAACCCTTTTTACTACCACAGATCCTTCATAAGCTCCACAAAATCGTCTAATTATAGCTAGAATACAATAACAAATATGTCACCGGTACACAATGGGTTAAACAGTCTAGGCAGAGTTTAAAGAAAATTATTAACACTCTTCTTTTGTTTTTTGACCTTGACCTGTAACCTTAAGTGTTATAATATATATATATATATATATATATATATATATATATATATATATACTGTATATATATATATATATATATATATGATTGAAATATATGTTATTTAAGTAGTAAAATGCAATTAACAGTTGTCAGCTTATCGGAAATGGCGTATCTTTTATGATGAAGGTTAAATTATGATCTTGGCCTGTGACCTTGACCTTTACCTAGGATTATATTTTTGTTTACTTTGGTGTACTCCTAGAAAATATAATAAGTGTGTAAAATGTCATTAAGCTGCACAAAATCGTCTTCATATACCCAGAAAAAAAAATAAAAAAGGTGTCACCGATACAGGAAGTGTTAAGGTTGTGTATTAAAAAAAAAAAAAAATCTATGTGACTGAGGGAGGCAAAAGGCAGAACTGCCTGTAGCGAGTGTCTCCCCGATAGTTGAAAGAGTGACAGGGACAAGGGACAAATAAATACAGGAACATATAATAAATCGTCCCCTATCATTCACGAGATTAAGTTCACGAAATATTAGGGAAACTGAATTAAAACTGAATTGTTCGTAAAGTCCATTATTTAGTTTCACAAAGAGAACAGTGCGAATAATTCTCAAGGAGGAACTATGCATATATATCGTTGAAGTGATATACCTGAATTCTATCTAGATCCGCGATCGTGCTGGGATATTTTAAAACGAGAAGTTGTACCACTTATGAGTACCCCATGTGTTAAAAGTGTTTCTGAAATTATCATATGTGTTTCTAGTGAATAAGTAAATAAAGCTGTATTACAAATTATCTTTTGAGATTATACATGTCCTCTATTGATTACTTATATGTATTTGCATGAAGTCCAATATCCCAGTCTAGAAGAACTCGCCTTGATCAATCGTTAATCCTGCATAAAATCAGGGCATAACAATAATTATATATATATATATATATATATATATATATATATATATATATATATATATATAGAGAGAGAGAGAGATAGGTTGCATTATACTGAGGCATATATGCCTCTGGTCCGACGTATTGTTGGTTATTGTGATATTATGTTTTGATTATTATTAAGGGTTTTGCTTGCTTTTGCCATTTTCGAGCAATGTATTTTGTTTGTTTCCTAACAAAAAAGCCTTCCCAGACTGTTTTCAAATTAAAAAATGCTCACCCTGATCCTCTTCAAGCTAAAATTGTAGTTTTTATATATTTGTATTATGTTTTGTTCATAGGAAAAGGTCTCCATCGAAGGCCTAGTTCTTCTAAGTTACAAGCTCACTATAGCTCGCCCAGAAATATATCGACACCTGAATGGGGTGCTTGACACGTCTTATTATCGTCAAATTAAAGAAGTGAAACGTCTTCAAATCTATATAGGCCTATCAATGGAGCGATACGAGAGTGCTTCTAAAAGACTCCCTCGGAACAAATAGAGTTAACATTGACAAATTGGTATACAAATATTTAAGTATGCAGTCATTGATAATTTTGAAGTGTTATTTCGAATAGTGTGCACATCGGTGGTAGCCGTACTTTAGTGTTTATGATAGGCAAATCTTTTATAAATTATCTTTATTTAAGCAAACACAATCAATAGAAAAACTTCCATACAACCAGCATACACTAATTAAATTATGTACAATAGAATTTATATATTATGTAATTTATAATAACACGAATAGTATCTATGTGAAATAAAAAAATATATAAAATACAGTACGATATGAATTCCTCTATAAGAACTAGCACTTTTTGAGAACCTCATTACTCGTATTACTGTATACAAACAATACCATATTAATATTTACCCAGGTCAACAACAGAAGTGTTGTCTGATGATGGTCTCCAGTCCTATACAGTATAGTACAAAGGAGTACAAAGGAAATCAAGCAACAACAGATCTAGTGACCCTTCTAGGCTGCTTGTCCTCCAAAACACTGAGGATCAAGTGTCCAAACAGTGGTTTAGAGTGGGTAAGGGAACATTGGAAAGGGAACTACTGCCCTGCCACTAACGTGGCAGGACTAGGAAGTTAGTAGGGGACATATGGGTTAGTAACTGAGGGGAGGATAAAGTTATTCATTTACAAACGCAGTCAGTCGCGGGTTTGATGTGAGATATTTGTCTAGGCGGAATTTAAATGAATCAACGGTGCTGCAGTCTATAACGTCTCGGGGAAGCCCATTCCACAAGTTGACAACTCGATTGAAGAAGAAATTCTTAGATTCGTGCGAGTTAAAAGATTTACCAATAATTTTGCAACCGTTTCCCCGCGTGTAATTAGATTGGTCGATAGTGAAGTACTTACTACAGTTCATATTGTCGATGCCTTTGATGATTTTGAACACTTGAATTAAGTCGCCTCTTAATCTGCGCTGGGTTAAAGGAAATAGATTTAATTCTCTAAGACGCTCTTCGTATGGTTTGTTCTTTAGGCTAGGTATCATTTTGGTAACTCTACGTTGAACTCGTTCTAGCTTGTTTATATCTTTTTGGTAATAAGGGCACCAGGATTGAACGCAGTATTCCAGAAGAGGGCGGACTAAGGAATTGTAAAGGGTTAGGATAACTTCTTTGGATTTATGCTCAAATGACCTGCCTATAAAGCCAATTATTTTGTTTGCCTTCTTAACAACTTCTGAACATTGTTGACTCAGTTTTAGGTTACTCGATATTGTTACTCCCAGATCAGTTTCTCTGTTTACATTCTTAAGCTGAGTGCCATTTATCGAATAGTTTGCTTTATCATTTAGGTATCCGACATGTAGTACTTTACATTTATCCGCATTGAAACTCATTTGCCAAATTTGGGCCCAACATGACAATTTATCTAGATTGTGTTGCATATCGTCAACTTGTTCTTTTGAGAGTACACTATTTGCAATTTTTGTATCGTCAGCAAATTTTGAGATTGTGCAGGTGAGACCCTCATCTATGTCGTTGATGTAAATTAGAAAGAGAATTGGTCCTAGTACCGATCCCTGGGGTACCCCGCTACTTACATTGGTCCATTTAGATGCCTTACCGTTTATGACTACCCTTTGCTTTCTGTTGCTGAGCCAATTTTCTATCCATTTCAACACACCGTCTTGTATTCCATGCGCTTTTAGTTTTAGCAGTAAACGTTTGTGGGGAACTTTGTCAAAGGCCTTTTGAAAATCAAGGTATATAATATCTACAGCTTTACTCTCATTGTAGAGGTTGAGGATATCGTGGAAGAAGTCTAAGAGGTTTGTTAAACAGGAACGTTTTTACGAAAGCCGTGTTGAGTATCTTTAAGTATGTTATTTTCCTCTAAGTGATTTACGAGTCTGTCTCGTATGACCGTTTCTAGCATTTTACATACAACTGAGGTTAAGCTAATTGGACGATAGTTACTGGGTAGGGATTTGCTGCCTTTTTTGAATATCGGTGTTACGTTGGCTAGCTTCCACTGATCAGGCATAGTTCCAGACTGCAAGGATTTATTGAATAGTAATGTCAGGGGTTTGGAGAGCTCATTCTTAGCATCCTTTAGAAGTCTAGGCGAGATTGTATCAGGTCCTGGCGTTTTATTTACCTTGAGTTTATCTAAACAATTCAATACTTCTCTCTCTGTAACGGTGATATTGCTTAGAACATCTGAATTATCAATCTGAATCGGCGATGGTGTAGGGATATCACTGAGGTCTTCTGTTGTAAAAACTGATGCAAAGAAGGTATTGAGGGCATTACTCATTTGTACTTCGTCTTTGGTGTATTCTCCTTTTTAATCGACTAACGGTCCAACAGTTGAAGTAACTACTTTTTTCTTTCTGATATAACTATAGAATTCTTTCGGGTTTGTTTTACTTTGATTCGCAATATGTAACTCTAAGGTCTTTTTACTTTGCTTAATTAACTTTTTGGCTTTGCGTCGTAGCTCTACAAATTTCACCCGTTCTTCGTCATTTTGTGAGGATTTTAATCTATCATTAGCAAATTTTTTAGCAAGCAGGCAGTTTGAAATATCTTTATTCCACCATTTGGGCTTATTATTATGGCCTGGACGCCGTATTTTCGATGGTATGCAGTCTTGCACTGCTTTTAGGTAAGTGGTTTCAAATAACTTCCAAGATGTATTTATGTCGTTATTGTTAATTAAAAAGCTCCAGTCAGTTTCTTTAAACATAGCTCTAAGTTTATGGAAGTTTGCTTTCTTGAAATTAGGGACTTTTTCGATGCTACTATTTGGTTCGTTACTAGTAAACTTTATAGTGAAAGTTATCGTACAATGGTCGCTGTTACTGAATTCATCACCAACATTCAAATTCTCTATCAATTCTTCTTTTGTTGCAAGTACAATGTCAAGAACGTTATTACCACGGGTCGGCGTTCGAACAAATTGATAAAGCGAACTCTCTTGCAAGTTCGTATACAAGTCATGTCCGGAGTGTGAAGTAAGAGTATCGCCCCACTTGGTCACAGGTAAATTAAAGTCGCCAAAAATTACGGTATCTTGTGAGTTACTTACATCTGCAATTTGTTCGTAAATTTCTCGGTCAGTTTGCACTGATTGAGCTGGAGGTCTGTATATTAACGCAAGTATTATTTTTGTACCTTTATTATTCTTTATTAGCACAAAAGATGTGTCGACGTTCACAATTTGAAGTTTTGACACGAGGGTCGGGTTAAGACTTTCTTTGATATAAAATAAAACGCCACCTCCATTTTTATTTATTCGGCTGTTCTCAAACATTACATAACCGGGAAGTGAATACTCTGCTAAAAAGTCTCTATCTTCTGTATTGAGCCAAGATTCTGTTATGCCAATCACATCATAATTTTCTGTAAACACTAGTTCCTCTAAATCTGAAAATTTATTGCGTATGCTACGAGCGTTTGCATAGAAAACCTTTAAAGTTGCGGTTTTAGAACTCGCAGAACGTTCTTTCATCGAATTTTTGGTTCTGGTCGGATCTACATTTACATTCATGGCTGTCCTCGGTCCTCGGTCTCGTTATCCCTGACGGTTTTGAATTTGGGTCGTGTTGGTGGAGCTTTATCCAAATTCGCGGTTCTTGACGGATTAGTATTTAATTCCTTTGTAGGTTGCCGTCCTCGCTGTCTTCGGTCCTCCTTCCTGGTTGTCCTGTGCTGAGTCGATTTCTTCTCCGAAAATCCTTCACCGCATCGTTGAGAAGACGCCCAAAACGTGCTGCTGCTCCCACCTGGTTCAGATGAACTCCATCGTCCGAAAACAAATAGTCATCGTAGTAGAAATTGTCCCAGGTGTCGACGAATCCCACGTTCTCCTTCCTGCAGAGGTTTGCTAGACAACGATTTGTGCTGGTGGCTATGTTGTAAAATCGGCTCTACACCGAGCCGGGGGACGATTCCTGAGATGATGATCCTTGATGACTTCTCCTTAAATGACTTGATCAGCTGCTGGTACTTTAAAAGCAAATCTTCCGACCGGGTTCGCTGTACATCGTTGGATCCAACGTGGATGACGTACATCGTATTAGCAGGGGCCAGCTTTGATACTTCGTCAACTGCTGCAACTACGTCATCCACACCACCACCAGGGATACAAAAACGCTTCCTGGTCTTAGGTGCCCTGGCGCAAAACTCTGTGAGCTGACCACGTATCATCGAGTCTCCCACGAGCCGGACTTCTTCTATTTCCTCTTCGTCATCTGAGTCTGCGAGTATCTGGAAACGGTTTTGACACTCGGTAATCGGTATGTGTTTCCTGGTCTTGGGGCAAACGTTGTTCCTCACGACACGGAAGTTGTCTTGAGGGGGAAGAGTCACTATTTGTATCTTGAGTATCGGAAACATCAGCTGAAGTGGCTACTGTAGGCGTTGAATTGTTGGCAGTTGACGTTGGGGCGTTGGTGGCTGCTGGAGTTGCGGTGACAATTGAAGTATGTGGTACTCCAACGTTGAGTGTTACAAACTCTTGGAGTGATTCCAGCTTCATGGTGAGGACGTTGATCTTGTTGTAGGCTTCATCTAATTTCACTGTAAAATTCTCTCGTTGCTGGCAGAGCCGGCAGACTTGAAGTTCGATAGTAGGAAACATGGACTCACCAAACCTACCGGCGCAGTTCGCACAAGCGTGAGGCATGTTGACAGTCACTTTCTTCAGATCACTTCACTCACTTAAAAAACAATTCACTCACTTTAACACCTTACGAGCGGCCTATGCGGTTTATTTATGTGTACCGCCCAGCGGGGTGTTTTTAGCCAAAATAGGGCTGTTTACGTGATCATTTTCATGCCTAAATAAGACCCAGAACGTAAAACAAGTATCTATCCCTGAAAGGGCATAAACAGAGCTTTCGAATGACACCATAACGATCCTTGTATGATGGATAGTTTTCTTGCAATAACCGTGCAACGCGAGTGCAAAAAGCAGGTAATTCGGTACTTTCGGTACATAATTGAGTATGTAGCGAGTGAGAGAGGGAGGAGGGAGCTGAGATTTGTGTCAGTAGGTTCGCCGCGGTGGTCTGGAGCAGTCATACGCTCGCTAGTCTCCTGCCACCACTTGTCTCTCTCTCTCAGCCACATTACGTGCTGAAATTGCCACTCGAGTTATGTCGAGCGCCGCCACATAGTCCAGATTTATTTAACTCGACTTAAGTGGTGAGCCGCTTTTTAAGGGTTAAAATACTTCACTCAGTTTAAAAACACTTCAATCACTTCAACCGAAAACAAATATGCTGAAATACGCAGAAATAGGTTATCAGGGGTGATAGCCTAACCGAAAACAAAAATGTTGAGACACGCAGAATTAGGTTTCCAGGGGCGATAGCCTAACCAAAAGTTTTTTTTAAAATTGAAATACGCAATAATAGGCTACCAGCGTTGAATAGCCTAACCGAAAATAATAAAATTGAAATTCGCAGAAATAGGCTACCAGGTGTGATAACCTAACCTTAAACAAATATATGTATAACAGAATATGTAACTAAATATACAATTCACCAAATAGAGATTATATAAAAATAAAGTGTGACTGCACACAAGGGGTTAATATACTGTGTCAACAGATGGCCCTGGTGTCACTGTAGCCTAGTAAAGCAGTAGCCTACTCTTTTTAGATAAAAAAAAGTGTATCAGTCAAAGGTTATTACAAGATCGTGCAAGCAACAACTAAAATTACAGATATATACTGTATAGCTACAGTAGGATACTAAATACAATATCTACAAGAGTTAATAATAAACAGATTGGCTGGCTATAGGCTAGGCTAGGTTTGGGTTAGGTCAAAAGCTTGGCAGGTTGGGTTAGGCTAGGTTAGTTTGTACAAATACCACCCTTAGCTTAAAGTAAAATCAGTCTGAGGAGAAAAAGTCAAGAATATATCTAGGGGGAAAAGATAAATGAACGCACTTAAATTTGGTACAAAATTTGCTGGAATTTAATATGTATAATCCCCCAAAAAGGGTTGTTTACAAAATGGCGTCGGCGTTAGTCTCTGTAGGCAGGTTAGTTAGTAAACAATATTGTTTATTAGCAAATTAATATGCAAAGCTTTACTTACATACAAGGCAGTTAAATAGATACTTACTAAAGTAGGTAATGGGTAAAATTAGGGGCTACGATTTTATATAAAATAGTAATAAGAGAGCGTTTGTTTACAAAGCAAAACAAAACAATAGATGGCGCTAGTGGCACCCTGTCCGAGCAGGAGTCTTGTGATAAACACAAAGTTATCAGTCAATACACAGCGAAATATCGTGCAGTGTTACTTACTAAGCTACAGGATGGTTAAACGTGCTCTTAACCACCTTTCATGCACAAGAATGAAGAGGATGAGTAGTTAATACTCAAATTATGATCGATATCGTGAGAGCGTTGACAGAGCGTCTGCAGCGTCTGGCGGTAGCACGGGGTGAGGTATAGTGGAAGGTCACAGCTGATCACGACTGGTGTTGTACTCTGTTGAATAAAATGGTATGGTCGGTTATGAGGAATGCAACTGTGGTCTATAAACAGCTAGCTATCTGACTATAAACACCATATGAGGAGGAGCACTTTATTGACAATGTTTCGCAGATAGCTTCTTCAGGTCACTAACAGGTCAATTCCTGGCAGCAGCCTCCACGAACCAAGACCACCCACTAAACTACATGGCAACACACCCACAGACACCAAGAAATATCAAAACAACACCCAGCACACGGTATCACACACAATTATTGTCCTCTCTCCCTCCCTGCCCACCCCGAACCAACTTCCAAAAGCACATCCATACTCATATCTCTCACCGATCCATCCACTCACTCACAGACAACACGCAGCTGCATGCACGACCTCCCGAAATCCATCCTTCCGAATCCTCCCTTCCTCGCGAGGACAGAGTCCACCTGGCCAGGCTGAGATGCGGACACCATCCAGCTCTCCTGAGCTATCAGAAGAGACTGGATGACTCCGTTGTCGACGCCTGCCCGGGATGTAACACAGCACCCCATACCAGTAAACACATCATAGAAGACTGCATTTCACACAACCACTTACACCAACAACACAATCTACACTCAATGAGAGCTCTGTGGGAAAGCCCGATCGTGGCCATGGCCTTTCTCAGGGACTCGGGGCTGTTCGGCCAGGCAGCTTAGGGAACAAGAACAACAACAACAATTAACAGACGTTCAAGGACCTAGCGTCTGTTAGTGACCTGAAGAAGCTATCTGCGAAACTTTGTCAATAAAGTGCTCCTCCTCATATGGTGTTTATATTCATTCTGTCAACTTTTCTAATTAATTTCAACATCTAGCTATCTATCTATCTATACTGTATTTGTGTGGTGATGGTGGTGGTGTGTGTGTTGGTGTCGTATGTGCGTGTGTGTGTGTCGACGTAAGGTGGTGGTCTGTGTGTGTGTTTGTTGCAGTCGGGGGACACCTCGACGACGTATACAGACTAATAACACACATAACAAAGCCACTCCAACAGCTTCCTCTCTCTCCAACACCCCTTCTCCCCTCTCTACACTCTTCAAAAAAAATAGGAAAAGTAGAATGTAGATACGAGGTGCCGTTGTAAAGGCTTATCCCTCAATACCTTCACCTGACCTGTGTGTGTGTGTGTGCGTCGACGTAAGGTGGTGGTCTGTGTGGTGGTTGTGTGTTTGTATTGGTATCGTGTGTGTGTGTTGGCGTCGTGTGTGTGTTGGCGTAAGGTGGTGGTCTTATTCAATAAATACCAGGCTGATTTATCTTGTGTATTTATTATGACTTGCCATTAGGTCATTAAATTATAATTGGGTGGTGGCAAGCGATATGCGCTTGCTACCGATAACACAAAGAGCATTTAACCACATAGTAAAGAGCATCTTACTACATTAATGTAGTTGTTGTTGTTCCCCAAGCTGCCTGGCCGAACAGCCCCAAGGCCCCGAGCAAGGACAAGGCCATAACTGAGTGCCCCCTCAGAATCCTCCCTGCCGACCACAATAAAGCCTGGGTGACCGAAGCCACTCCATGGCGGGGAGCTGAGGAGGGTGCGGAAACGCCCGGAAAACCAAAATCCCACCCAGGGCCCTGTGCCCCTCAGCAATTATGAAGAGAAAGTTGAGGGGCAAAGGAAAAATGTGACGCTTTGGATTCCAATCTTAGTAGATTGGGAGGTCAATCCACGGAAGAGACGCCGTCACTTGAGATCTAGATAATATATAAGTAAAAGGAACAATCAGAGTAAGCTATGGATATGGCAGAGATCGATCAGTTCTCACTCTGATAGACCAGCCCATCACCAGACAATGTAGTTAATGAGAACACCAAAAATATAACAATTTAAACGTAAGGACAGTACGAAAGACTTTGGGAGTGATAATGTCTGAAAATATGGGATTCAAAGATCATAACCAGGTCAAAATGGCAGCTGCGAAAAGGTTAACAGGATGGATTCTACGTTCATGTAGAATATGTGATGAATTGCCTAAGGTAACGCTCTTGAAATCCCTGGTGCTACCATGGTTAGAGTATTGTAACGTATCAATATCCCCATACATTACAAAGTAAGTGATATATATTATTTAGAAAAGTGTACAAAGAAACTTCACCTCACATATAAACTCTGTAAAACATCTACACTATTGGAAGCGTTTAAAATCACTGTAGCTGTACTAGTTAGAGTGTAGAAGGGAACAATAGCTAATAATATACACATGACAAATCGTGGAGCATTTGGTACCAAGTCTACACACCCTGATAGTCATGAAGTTCAGTGAAAGGGGAAACTAGAATTACGATATTCCCCGGAAGAAAGACCGGTGCGCTCCGAGCTCATTGCGAGAGGCTTGGTTATCACATAGAAGACGACGTCTCTTCAGCAAACTCCCATTGCGTAAAATTATTATTTAACATTATATTTTCTTGCGAGCGAAATCGAGCCTGCAGTATAAGATAAACTAGCTTTTGACCGGGAATTTTTTTTACCAAGAAAATTTGCAAAATTGACATGAAGGAAGCTTTTGGGGGTAAAGAGGGTAGGTGGGAGGTGGAGTATCTTAAAGGGGGTCTAGCCAAGGTGGCCTTCGTCTTCAAGGGAAAATTATTCAACTCAATTCCTAAGGATTGTTCCTAAACTGAATATAATCGTATGGTGGTAACTAAATTGACAAACAAATAATCGATTGATAGAAGGTATTAAAGAGCATAACTCACCATACCAAAGATCCCCAGAATGATCGTTGTCTATATTTATCTATCTATTGCCAGACACTGTGATCTCCGAAGGGGTGGCCATGAATGAATCGTCCTCATGCACCTCTGTCCTCCATCAGCCGAAGCCCATCTTCCCATCCAACACAACTTTCACGCGACTCCATCCTTCCACTTCACTCGTACACAAACTTATCTGGGTAGGGTCTGTTTCATCCCACTTCCTTGTTTCGCCCCAGTATGATATGTGTATTTTACTATCAATACAAAATGATAGCACTGATGAAGGCATATTGACTGCGATTCACCTATGTTAACTTTTTCAGTACAATGACCTGCTTTTCAATTTTATCCACATAAATTCTATTTCAATTGATTCAGTTTAGAAAAGTCCTTTCATAATCAAAGTAATAAAAACTCTACTAACCATGTGACTGCTATTGCTTATTTCATTTTCAACTCTGCGAAGCAGAGTGGCATCGTGCACACAGATCCCACCCGTACACTGTGCACCATCAGTCAGCTTGTCTGTCGTCCCCGTCGTCCGTCCGGAAACTCCTCGTAGACTGTTCAATGGATTTTCACCAAAATTCACAGGTATATTCATTTGGTCAATGCAAAGCTTAGCCAAAAAGAAATTTTCAATTTAACTTAAAGGTTAAGGTCAAAGGTCAAGGTTAAAAATAAGGTCAATATTTCCTGTGTCTTAGTGTTTACTCAAATTTCTTAATTTTCACTATGCAAGTTACTGGTAACCTCGATATCTCATTGAACACATTTTAGATAGATATTCTGAAAAGTAAGGTCAAATGTCAAGGGTCAAAATATTTGTTTTACTAGTATTCCTTATAACTGTTAGATTCTCACTAGACTTATCATGTATATTCGGAATACTTAGGCCAAGGTCATGCAAGAAACTATACAATTCATATGAAAGATCAAGTTCACAGGTCAAGGTCATATAAAAGGTCAATATGCTAATTTTTTTACTTTTCATGCAAACTTCACAAAATTTGGTGATATAGTTGCACTTTAAATAAAAAGGAAAATAATACATTTTGAGACATATCATGAAGGTCAAGGTGAAGGTCAACTATTCTATAAATATATATGAAACTAACCGATGGGTTTTAATGAAATTAGTCATGCGTATTTGATTTTTCCTGGGCAATGTCAATGAAACAACAAATTTACTCTTACATAAAGGTCAAGGTCACAGGTCAAGGTGAAAGGTCAATTTATACTATTTATTGTTTAGTTTTTATTCAAATGTCTTCATTTTCACTATACAAGTTACTGGTAACCTTGGTATCATATTGCACAAGTTTTAGATAAATATTCTAAAGGGTAAGGTCAAATTACAAGGTCAAAGGTCAAAATAGTTTTTTTACTAGTATTTCTTATACTAACTGTTAGATTCTCACTAGGCTTACCATGTACAGTATATTCGGAATACCTAGGCCAAGGTCATACAAGAAACTATTCAATTCCATATGAAAGGTCAAGGTCACAGGTCAAGGTCAAATAAAAGGTCAATATGCTATTCTCTTTACTTTTTATGCAAACTTCACATTTGGTGATATAGTTGCACTTTAAGTGAATAGGAAAATAATAAATGTTGAGACATATAAAGGTCAAAATAAAGGTCAAGGTCAACTATTCTATTATTATATATGAAACTAACTGATGGGTTTTAATGAAATTAGGCATGCTTATTGAATTTGCATGGGCAATGTCAATGCAAACAAAAATGTACTCTTACATAAAGGTCAAGGTCACAGGTCAAGGTCAAAGGTCAACTTATATTATTTATTAAAACAAATTACTCAAATTTTAGAAAACTGGCTGTGTTATGGCTTATTACTTAAATATCATATATATCAAATTTCAAATAAATATTGTAATAGTTAAGGTAAGAGGTCAGGGTCAAAACAAGAGTATTTGTAATTTTCCCTAAACTCCTCCTTGACTGTTTAATCCTTGTCTGGCAGGGGTGGACTTAAGTCGGTCTAGAGAAGAAAGGACTATGTGGCGGGGACCGACTTAAGGTGGTGTGCAATTTTGAGCAATATTTGGCTCTGAGAGAGAGATGCGCGGTGGGAGGAGCGTAGGTCGGCTCTGACCGGTCAGCACGGGTCCTGCGCGGCAACTGACGTCGCCTCCACACACATCCACACTCACTGCCTCGCTACACAGGGAATTATGTAAGGATATTACCGTATTTTAGGGATTTTCCCTTCGTCTTGCACGATCGTTGCAAGCGAACGCGTGGTCGTAGAAGGATGGTTCTTGTGTCATTGGAAAGCTCAATTATCACCCTTTCAGGGATAACTAATTGTATTAAGCTCTGGCTCTTGTTTATGCATGAAAAAGAGCACGGAAATAAGCTCGTTTAGGGTAAAACCACCCGCTTGCCAGGTAGTTGAAATTACCGACCTAGCTGCTCGTGGAGTGTTAATGTATTGCCATCAAATTATACAGGCAAATTCAGTTGGTCAATGCGACGACTATCCAAATATATGTATTTTATTTTTAGTCAAAGGTCAAGGTCACAGTATATGATCACTATTTGTAATAAATGTTTTTATGCGAATTACACCATATTCATAATGCTGGTTAACCCACTGAGCCCCAGCTAGTTAATAATAAATGTACCACCCAGGACCGACAGGTTGTGAAAAAAAAAAAATCCAGAAAACATCAGGAATGAATTAGGAATGAAGGAAAACCCACACAAAAAAACGATCCCCTAGGTCATTAAGGGGTCCTACGGTGCGCCCGAAAGTCGAAATTGCAAGAGGGGGAATGGGTAGGCAAAAACAGGTTTTTGCGTGCTCACGTGCACGCAGTTGGACTTAGAAAGATTTCAACCATCGGCATTGTTGCGTTGGTTACTTACACAGTTCCCATACAAATCTGAGCCCTTTAGGTGCCATAGGACCGGAGTAATTGACCAGGACGCACCTTATGTGACGCTGGGGTTTAGCGTTACAAACATTTTGGACGCAAACAGTGCTTCGCTGGGGCTCAGTGGGTTAATACAAACATTGCTGTTAAGCTAAGTAAATCCTTGATAAGAAAATTCTAAGGTCGAAGGTCAAGGTCAAAGGTCAAGGTTAAAGGTCGAAATATGATTTTTATCATGCATATTCGGAATGCCTAGACCAAGGTCATTCAAGAATAAACATAATCACATTTGATAGGTCAAGGTCACAGGTCAATGTCAAATATAAGGTCAATATGCTAATTTCTTTACTATTCATGTAAACGTCACAAAATTTGTTGAGACAGTTGTGCTTTAAGGGGAAATTAAGATGTTGAGTTTTCAGACATCATGAAGGTCAAAGGTCAGGGTCAACTATTCCTTTAATACCTCTGAAACTAACTGATGATCTTTAACACCTAACGAGCGGCCTAGGCGGTAATTTATATGTACCGCCCAGCGGGGTGTTTTTACCGTAAATAGGGTTGTTTACGTGATAATTTTCATGCCTAAATAAGACCCAGAGCGTAAAACAAGTATCTATCCCTGAAAGGGCATAAACAGAGCTTTCCAATGACACCCCAACCATCCTTGTACGACAGCTAGTTTTCTTGCAACGATCGCACAACACGAGTGCAAAAACCATGTAATTAGGTACTTTCCCTACATAATTCCCTGTGTAGCGAGTGCGTGAGGGTGGGGGAGGGTGGGATTCATGTCAGTTGGCCCACCGCGGTGGTGTGCGACGGTCATAGCCTTACTACCCTCCTCACACCGCTCAGCTCTCTGTCTCTGCAACATTACGTGCTAAAAATGGCACTCGACATAAGTTGTGAACCGTGGCGGTTCACAACTTATGTTGTGTGCCATTTTTAGTCCAAATTTCTTTCACACGACATAAGTTGCGCCCCGATAGATAAGGGTTAATGCACAGTGAGTCAGGGTCCACATCTAAGGCTTGTCGTACGGAGAGCTTCAGTTAATCCTTTTAGTATGTCGGGACTCGAAATTAATTCTGGCATTTGTCAGGCGATTGCATTCAGGTTCGGAAAGCCCTCTAGGAATGAAAGGGGTAATGTGTAACCAAATTAAACCTCTGACTCCTTTTTAACCTGAATAAAATTGTCTAACAAGAGCCAGGATTAAGTGTGAAAAACGTGCTCTAATATTGGAAGGGTCAAGTTTATCAAGGTTGGTTAGGTGTTGCTCAATAACCCGTACAGTACTAGTTCTGTCCTTTTCATTTGATACTGGCTAATAATAGACGATTGTATTCAGTTTACGAAGGGCTGCCAGCAATTAACAGGCCTTGAGGCATCTTAATTTACCCTTTTTACTACCACAAATCCATCTTAACCCTTTTTTGGCGGCAGCGCGCAACTTAAGTCGTGTGAAATAAATATGGACTAAGTGGTGGTTTACAACTTATGTCGTGTGCCATTTTCGCCACGTAATGTTGCTGAGAGAGAGAGATGAGTGGTGGGAGGAGCGTAGCAAGCGTAGGACTGCTCCAGACCACCGCGGCAGACCTACTGACATGAATCCCACCCTTCCCTCCCCTCTCACACTTGCTACACATGGAATTATGTAGGGAAATTACCTAATTACAGGGTTTTAGCACTCGTGTTGCACGATCGTTGCAAGAGAGCCAGCGGTCGTACAAGGATGGTTCGGGTGGCATTGGAAAGCTCTGTTTACGCCCTTTTAGGGATAGATACTTGTTTTATGCTCTGGGTCTTATTTAGGCATGAAAATGATCACGTAAACCCTATTTAGGGTAAACAAAAAAAACGCTGCACGCTACGGTCCCCTAGACCGCCTAGCCCGCCAATAAGGTGTTAAGGGGCAGGTTGTCGCTTTTTGTGGACCCCCTTCTCCCTCATGTTAAGCATATTAGTTTGGAGATTTTAAGAAGTTCTTTCCATTAGTTTGGCGATTTTAAGACCTTCCGCCCCATTTATTTGTCAATATTAAGACTTCGTGCCATTTAGATGTCATTTTTTTCGTGGCGAGCGATAGCGAGCCTTTAATTTAAGAAGGAATCGGCCTTTGGCCGGGACATTTTTCTACCAACATTTTTAAATTTATCTTGAAAGAGGGTCTGGGGGGTGTTTCTTAAAGCTTGATGGAGGTCTAGCGACGAAACTTAGAAATATATCTATATATATATATATATATATATATATATATAGACCAACAAAAATAGTACTACCCCCTTAACACTATCTGCTCCGACATATTGGGGGGTTATTAGGCTATTTTGTGCAATTATTTTTTGAGGATTTTGCTTGCTTTTGCCATTTTCGAGCAATGCATTTTAGTTTGTTCCCTAGGCTAGCAAAAACGTCTTCCCAGACTTCCTTCAAATTTGTCTACATTTTTACAGAAAATGTACAATTTTATCTTGAAAGGGGGTCTTGGGGTGTTTTTTTAAGCTTGATGGAGGTCTAGGGAGGAAAACACACAAATGATATAAAGATAAATAAATAAGCAAATAAATACGCCCATCGCCCTTAAGTTTATCATTGAGTAGTGTACCAGCTACTTGTGCAAGCGGTTGTACTTAGATTTTCATTGGTGCCACTCCATCCGGCACAACCCAGGCTTACATGAGCCATTGCCTTTAAAGCACACACACACACACGCACACGCACACACATACACACGAGTGGTTTAAGGCGATGAGTGTTATCCGCGAAGTCGAGGGTTCAGGTACACCAGAATCCTAAAATGTATTTTCGACCATCCCGATGGAGATGATTGTACCGTGGTCTCTCTCTATCCAAAATGCTCAGCTAACAGCTTGTGTTAGCCTACAAATACTCTCACCAGTGTATCTGCGTATGTACTATGGTGGGATCGCAGGGACCTCATGGTCGGCGAAGGTTACTTGTGTACTTGTAGTTAAGGTAGAATAAGCATTGTACTGTACCTAGGTTAAGAAAAACTCGTTAGATTTTCAACTTCAGGGCTGCAAGCTAATAATAAACCAAACATTTTTGTTTTCACATAAATATAGCTTGAACAAAAAAATTATGAACATTTAAAACCCCCAACTAACTTAACCCTGGCGGGAAAGTGGGTAACTACCCGGGAACTACCCACTATATGCTTACCACCACCACCACACTGGTACCACCACCACACATGCCACCAACATCTTGGATCCACAAATACATTCACACACACACACATACAACACCACCACACAGACCACCACCTTACGCCGACACACACACACACACACACGACACCAAACAAACACACACACACACACACACGACACCAACACAAACACACAACCACCACCAGTTTATGTCGACGCACACACACACACACACGTCAGGTGAAGGTATTGAGGGATAATCCTTTACAACGGCACCTCGTATCTACATTCTACTTTTCCTATTTTTTCTGAAGAGTGTAAAGAGGGGAGAACGGGTGGTGGAGAGAGAGGAAGCTGTTTGAGTGGCTTTGTGTGTTATTCGTCTGTGTTCATAGTGTGCACGTGACGTCAGGTCACGTGACAATAATAAATTAATACGTGTGGATGTTTGGATTATTATGAACATATCTTAAGTAATTTTACCCAAACATATATAGGCCTAGTTCATTCATAAAACTACTGATGCATACAGTACCTATCAGACGGCAACGGTCAATAAGAGTAAAGTTTTGTTAGTATTTTGTATAAAACGCAAAGCTCTTTTATCATCCATCGCCGTCTGGAAACTGTCTAATATCTTCTTGTATAAGGACTAGGCTTAACAATTATCTGTACTGACATTTAGTGTCTCATTTTACACAATATATTTGTATACACATTTATCTTTATCGATGTGTTAGGGAGAAAACCGCAATTCACGGCAAAGCGTATGCCATTAGTCTACACTAGGTTACCGTATCCTATGCAAAGCCACCTGAAAACAAGAGATTAATAGGACACCAACAATCTATTAACCACATTAGTGATGCATATGAATGTCTGTTATGGTGGATGGGTGTGGGTAGGGGAGTTTTTTCATGTGTTTTCGATCATTCTATTCTTACACAAGATATGTTTATATCAATCTACTTTACCTTCCATAATGAGAGAAAATACGATTAATCACGAAGTGTTGCCTACCGGCAGATATATAACAAACTTATAATTATTACAGTATATACTAAATGAAGAGGCCAGGAATAATCGTGTGTCTTTAGACCTCTTCATATAGATTAAAATGTAGGTTAAGGTACAGATACGGTACATGTATATCGTTTGCTTCAACAGACAAACTTAATGATAAATAACATAAGGAACAAAGCACAATGTAAGGCATTGATCTTGGTACAATGGCAAAGCTGCTAGATGTAAAGTAAGTACCGGTAATAAAACGAAACATGAACAAAGTTGATTATGCCCAACATTACCGGTATCTATCAACTGAAAACATACATATTTTATAATCTATATTTTATTAATTTCACCCACATATGCCAATTTTGTGAATAGATCATTTATACAATATTCTTACGTGTCGGATAAATTTCGTCTATATATGCAGGCAAATTTAGACTAATTAAATTAAGTAGTCTCTTTGGCAATATAAGCGAAATACATCATAGTTTTACCATTTTAATGCAGCAAAATTATATAAATCTGAACTTGGCTCTTTTACCAACCACTGGCGTGCAACAATATCAAACTCACCAAACCTACCTAAGAATTAACTTGACTAACGGGTTATTTGAGAACGTTTATTAAGCAAAGTCCGTTGTATAAAATAATATAGGTTACCTTCCATAAGAGAATATACGATTTATCATGAAGTTTGTCGGTTGAAGCAAAACTATATACCTGGTACCGGTACCGTTATGTACATACCTTACCTACATTATGATCCATGTGAATTGGTCTAAAATTCTGGTCTTTTCATATAGTTTATGATATACAAGTGCGTTTCATCTCCGCAGGTAGGCTACACTTATTGATGAATCATATTATGTTATCTAACAGTGGAAGGTAAATGGATAAATGGATTGTGCAAAGGATCGATATAAACAGCTTTGTAAGGATGGAATGGTCGAAAACACAGGAACAATTTCCTCTATTTAAACTCATCCACCCACACAAACACTACCTTGTGTAAAATTCATCAATTTACAGTTAGTATGTTTAAGTCTAGCCCATAATTATATAAGGTGATCAATTATTTGGTGTAGTTTTAAACTTTTGAACTTGTTTGACGTCAAGTGTTGATTAAAATCCAAACTCGATCAGTTATATTTTGTCAACTCAGGTATTTTTATGGTTGCGGGATTTCTGCGGGTAGAGGGTATTACAATAAGCTAAACACATCGGAGATTTGACCATATTAATTAACTAAGCCTGTATTATATGCATCACTGAAATTATAAGTAGGCCTTGCTTATGTACGGTACCTGTTGATTGTGTTACGTGCCTTTAATATCCTGTTCTCAAAGATTTATGTATGGTATTCATGTGCAGTTCTGCTGTTGTAACAAGGCTTATAATCTTTATAGTATATATAATTTCCAAAACTTAGACATTATTTGATATATCTCTCTCTCTATCTATCTCTCTCTCTCTCTCTCTCTCTCTCTCTCTCTATATATATATAAACAATAAATGACATATTACGGAAAGGAAGTGAGTAATGGAATGTTGGTGTCTTATAACAAACTTTTGTTTTCTGCTTCGCCTTCGCTCGCATAGTAATCATTAAAAATGTACGGAAAACGGATATATATATCAACATACTATGGTGTAAAATTATACAATCGACATGTAAATAATGATAATATTTACAGTAAGCTACCCCAGTATATAAGGAGATATAGTCGTTGTTCACTCTTCACACACCCTGCTTTTATCAAAAGGCAGTAATAAGTCTTCATTGTCGTAATTTCCCTCTATTTTACCCTAGGGACCCTCCCCCTTCAGAACACTAAGAATGTATGCCGGTAACTCAATTTTCATAGTGTTCATGTTAGACACGGCATTACGAGCATATAAAGTAGAAACCGATTCAATCGCATAGCATAGACTTCAACATGTTAATTTACTCGGGACAACGGCCATGACATGCCGCGCTGTCTGGTGAGAAAAGTCGGAACTTAACCCTTTCACGTTTTTATGACGCAGATGTTACCAGATTAGCAATAATAAATAGAGTTCTCTCACTCCTATAATGACCTCTCCAAAATTAGTTTTCTGCCCACAGCTAACTCAAAGACAACTGCAGAGGTTGAAGTAACTAAACTAAAGATTTCTAAATACCCCTGATGGTAACAAAGCCTTTAAAGTATCCCTAATAGGCTCAAAATTGCGTCAAAAACGTGAGAGGGTTAACCCGTGCACACTATGAATAGTGTCCCCCGACTGCACCACACTCACTCACGCACACACGTCACACGACACCAGCACAAACACACATACCACCACCATCACCACACACGCACCACCGTATAGATAGATAAATAGCTAGATGTTTATTGACAACAGTTACATTCCTCATAACCGGCATACCATTTCATTCAACAGAGTACAACACCTGTCGTGCTCAGCTGTGACCTTCCACTATGTTGTATAGGACTGGAGATAATCACCAGACAACACTTCTTCTGTTGCCGACCTGGGTAAATATTAATATGGGATTGTTTGTTACACAGGGTGTCAAACTGGAGCTATTTTGTTTGAAGACTTGAATGAATATCAGAAGCAATACAATACAATTAACATACAATAGCGTTGTTTTGGTCATTGTATCACTTCCAAAGACATCATTTGAACTATAAACCACAATTTTACCTTTACGTATACAATTATAAAGACAACAAATTAAGAACTCTGCCTTCGTTTGACACCCTTTGTTTATATACAGTAATAAGAGTAATGTGATTATCAACAAGTGCTATTTCTTATACATGAATTCATACCGTACTGTATTTTATAAACATTTATATTTCACATAGATATTATTTGTTATATATTGCATAATATATAAGTTATATTGTAAATAAGTTAATTAATGTATGCTGGTTGTATGAACGTTTTTTTCTATTGACTGTGTTTTCTTAAATTAAGATAATTTATCAAAGATTTTACTATCATACCACTAAAGTACAGTTACCATCGATATGCACGTTATTTGTAAAAACACTTCAAAATTATCAATTATACTTAAATATTTGTATACCAATTCGTCAATGTTAACTCTATTTGAACCGAGGGGGGTCTTTTAGGAGCACTCTCGTTTCGCTATATTATTATATAGATTTGAAGACTCTTCACTTCTTTAATTTGACGAAAATAAGATGTGTCAAGCACCCAATTAAGGTGTCGATATATTTCTGGGCGAGCGATAGTGAGTCTGTAACTTAGAAGAACTATACCTTCGACGGAGACCTTTTCATATGAACAAAAAACAATAAAAAATACATAAAAACTACAATTTTAGCTTGAAGAGGGTCTGGGTGAGCATTTTATAGTTTGAAGAAATTCTGGGAAGGCGTTTTGCCAAGGGAACAAACTAAAATATATTGCTCGAAAATGGCAAAAGCAAGAAAAGCCCTCTATAATAATCAAAATAGAATACAGTAACCCCTCGCTATTTCGGACCTCTAAATGTCGGAAACCCGTACTAGCCGGATCGGGAACGGCCTCTCGGATACGTACATCCGTTTTTCTGACATTTCAGTCATCGTTCCGACAGTTTCTAACAGTGTCGGAAGATTCTAACAGTTTTCGGACAAATAAGGGCAAATGTCCGTCATAACCGTCGAATGTACGTTGTCTGATATCTCGTATGTTCCCGAGATGTGTACGTCAGTCCCGAAAGTGTCGGATGACGCGCTCCCGTCCCAAGAACATATGGGTGAATGTCCGTCAAAATGTGGATCCGTCGGAGCGCCGGTATAAAGGCTAGGCTCTGAGTCACCCGCTTGGACGAGACGTGACGTCAGGGGCGTCAGTATGCGGTATCTTATGTTGTTGTTGCTGTGTTAAACATATCTTCCGTGCATATTTCCGTTTATAATGCCTCCCAAAGCGTAAGGTGACCTCTATATCACTTGAGATGGAGAAGGGGAGTGAGGTGGAGAAGTGGAGTGAGGTGGAGAAGTGGAGTGAGATGAAGGGGAGTGAGGTGGACCTGTTTTCAATGAAGGGGTGAGTGTTATTCCTTATTTATTGTTCCAAATAAACTACTATACAGCACTGTATGAGCTATTATGTCAATATATTTAAATCTAGGGTAGCTCGGCGCCCGGTGAAGTCTGTTCCCGTTTCACTATTCACTATTCGATATTCGTCGGATTTTTCTATTTCAGGTCGGTTTTTTGTCCTCTTTTAGATCGGACACAGTCGGAGTTAGGACATCTCGGACTGGGTGTCCCCCCAATTAGTCTGAAATAGAGAGGGTTTACTGTATCATAATAACCCACAATACGTCGAACCAGAGGCATATATATGCCTCAATATAAGGCAGCTATATTATATACCTGTATATATATATATATATATATATATATATATATATATTATTTTTTCTGTAATAATTATGATCAGGTGTTATTTTAGACAGTCGGTAATCTTTTGATTGACAAACGAATGAGGTTAAGCCATCTACAACTAGGTCCGTCAAAAATAGGATACTAAATGCATTGTACTGTACATGATAACCAATGAACTGTAAATAAACGGTTTGTGTGTACATGTGTGTACTGTATCTATCTATCTATATATCTCTAGCTCTCTGTCTGTCTGTCTGTCTGTCTGTCTGTCTGGAGAGATGTGGATAGTTAGATTTATATAGAGAGTTAGATAGATAGAGGTGGTCCTTCCCAATAAACCCTACCGGAAATGAAGGCAAGCGCAGCAAAGTGTAGCCAGATCCCACTGCCAAGACAATCCTATAGTGTTAACAGCAACGCATAACCTGTTCAGTACCGGCAACGTCTTTTTAACTTTAATCTGGCTACTATTAGACGATTTTATTCAGTTTAATAAAGAGGGCCTTGAGCAACTAATAGGCTTCGAACTATCTTATTTAACACTTTTTACAATCATACATCCTTCTTAAGCTGCATAAAATCGTCTAATTATAGCTAGAATCAAATTTAAAAAGACGTCGCTGGTACTGTATATAATGGGTGAAGGGCAGGTTATTAGTTATTTAGGGTTGATTATACTTGATTATGAATATTTTTATTATTAGTAGTGTTAATATTAACATTTATCAATATTGCTTATTTTAATTAGTTTTTATTTATTATATTTATTTGTTATTAGTTTGCTCATTAGACCTCCATCAAACTAAATAACAAAATCACAAATAAATAGGAACACACCCAAGGCTCCCCTTCGTAATAAGTTTGTCCATTTCCGCCAGGAAAGTTTTGGCACCACAATTGGACGAAATGTCTTAACATTGACAAATAAATGGAGCGAAAGATCTTGATATCGTCAAACTAATGTGGCGAACGTCTTATAATCGCAAAACTAATAGGCTAAGCATGAGAGAGAAGGAGGCCCAGAAAAAAACACCTCCTTAAATGTAGCAAAAACGGTAGACATAATTAAACAATATTCTCATCATTCATGTGCTTTGATATCAGTCGCTACACCGAGGAACACTGTATTCAAATGTTTACCATATTTGCTGTTGCAATTATGGGGGTGTTTCTCTGGACCCCCTTTTCCCTCATGTTTAGCCCCATTAGGGATTAGATTATCAGACGATCGTTCCACTAATTTGCCGATTTTCTTTGTAAATTCTTAAACCTTGGTGCCATTTAGGTGTTGCATTTTTCCTGGCGAGCTATAACGAGCTTGTAATTGAAAAGGCTTGAACATTATTCTACCGAAAAATGTACAAACTTATTTCGGAATGGGGTTTTAGGGGTATTTATATAAGTTTGGTGGAGGTCTAGGAAGCTAACTAGAAAAATGAAAAAATACAAATTCAGTACAAAAAATAATTCCCTCAAGTGACTATATATATATATGTAGTAAAACTCGCTAGGAAAATTGAAACAATGGAACACCAAGCTTTCGTCTATTCTCTCAAGACATCTTCAGGGTAATACAAGAAAACAGGGGGAGAGTGAGGCTTAAATACCCGTCCTAAATTATCTGTGAGTTGCTAACTAGCATATAAATACAAAAAGTGTTGCCAGCCTACTGCCTGTTGCCATATTTTTAGGAACATACTTAATTTATATACAACATATATGTACATATATACATTGAAATGTGCCTAATAATACAATCTAATCATATATACAATTTGATACACCTCAATGAACTTGCAGATCCCTTTCAAACTGTTATCGTAACTTATGTAAATATGAAGACAACATATACCTGTAGAAATACATATAATTACATATACATACACATATACATGCATACTGTATACACACATACATTACATACATACACATAAAAATTACATATATAAGAAAAATAGAAAAAGCAACAAAAAATATGGGAGTCTGCAGAAAACCGAAAGGTCACACAAGGCAGATCCTACCCATACCCAACCCTACTTATAAGGACGAATAGCCCACACCTGGCTAATCCCCCTCACAGCTACACAGTATATAAATTATACATAAACACACATATACATACACACACCTACTTACACACACACACATGTACAGTATACATACATTAACATACATATATACAATAATTATTATAAAACAAAACAAAACACAAAGAAAATACATCTCTCAAGAATTTGAATATAAATGTAGTATTCAATTATGAAAACTCCGTCAAGTCTACTTTGATCAAAAACAGCCCTAAAAATGATGCAGGTGGTGTATATTTCATTCCGTGTAAAGGATGTAATGACATATACATAGAACAAACTGGAAAAAGATTAGAGGTGAGACTTAAACAACACAAACAATCAGTAAGGTCAGCTCAAGAATCTAATGGTATTTTTAAACATAAACAAAGACAAAACCATCATGCAAATTGGGATGAGGCTAAGATGATCTACTGGTCAAGCTGCTATTATGAAAGACTATTTGCCGAGTCCGCCTTGATCAGAGATTGTATAAACACTATGAATCTAAATGATGGCCCTTACAAAATAGATAACATCCTGCTAAATCTACTCAATGAAAATGATAAAATAAAAAGAGCTAGAAATAGATGTCCAGACCGTCAGAGCTTGTAGTTTGAAACCTGACCATTTATGTGAGGTCTATCCTCTTAGTATTAGATTGTACCTTATTAATACTATACATATGAGGTATGATCACTTTGTATTTTCTTTGTGTTTTGTTTTGTTTTATAATAATTATTGTATACAGGGTGATTCAGTAACCCTTTTCATAAATTTAATGGCAAATTCGGGAGACAAAAATAAGACTAATTTACTCTATGACCCTTAGGGTGAGTCTTTGATATGATGGAGATATTACACCTTTAAAGTTATCGATAGATAGAAAAGAAAAAATCTAAGGAGTGAGAATGAAAATGTCGTTGCTAACTGGCAGGGTAGCGTAACCAAGACTTGGTATCAAAATGGTTGCATACTGTAGCTGGATGCAGTTGGTTTCGCAATTTACAAAGGTACATTACTATTTGTACTATCATCATCATCATTATTATACTACATTATTCATAGTAGTAGTAGTAGTAGCAGTAGCAGTAGCAATAGTAGTAGTTGTTGTTGTTGTAAGGGGAGAAGCGGGCGGAGGAGGGATAAGTGGAGAATGGATAAGTGGAGAATGGATAAGTGGAGGAAGAGGGGTAAGTGGAGGAGGAAGGATAGGTGGATTAGAAGGGATAAGTAGAGGAGGAGGGATAAGTGGAGGAGGAGGGGTAAGTTGAGGAGGAGGGTTTTTCTTGCCGAACTCGAATTTTGAAACTACGGTCGTCAGTATGAATCATTATTTATTAATATTAATTATGATGATGGTCATAAAATGCTAATGTTCTTTTGAGCATTGAGACAATTGCTACCATATGCAACCATTTACATACCACGTGTAAGCAAAGAAACAATCTTTAGATTCATGTACAGATTGATTCAAGATTCATTTAGACGAGCGGAGTATCAAAGCTCAAAGTCGGCAGGAAGATCCCTCCTCCTCCACTTACCCCTCTTCCACCACTTACTCCTCCTCCTCTTCCTCTTACTTATCCTCCGCCGCCTGCTTCTCCGCTTGCTAATACTACTACTAATACAATGATTATTAATAATAATGATGATGATAATACAAATACAGTAGTAATGTACCTTTGTAAATTGCGAAACCAACTGCATCCAGCTACCGTATGCAGCCATTTTGATACCAAGTCTTGGTTACGCTACCCTGCCAGTTAGCAACGACATTTTCATTCTCACTCCTTCGATTTTTTTCTTTTCTATCTATCGATAACTTTAAGGGTGTAATATCTCCATCATATAAAAGACTCACCCTAAGGGTCATAGAGTAAATTAGTCTTATTTTTGTCTCCCGAATTTGCCATTAAATTTATGAAAAGGGTTACTGAATCACCCTGTATATGTATGTTAATGTATGTATACAGTACATGTGTGTGTGTGTAAGTAGGTGTGTGTATGTATATGTGTGTTTATGTATAATTTATATACTGTGTAGCTGTGAGGGGGATTAGCCAGGTGTGGGCTATTCGTCCTTATAAGTAGGGTTGGGTATGGGTAGGATCTGCCTTGTGTGACCTTTCGGCTTTCTGCAGACTCCCATATTTTTTGTTTCTTTTCTATTTTTCTTATATATGTATTTTTTATGTGTATGTATGTAATGTATGTGTGTATACAGTATGCATGTATATGTGTATGTATATGTAATTATATGTATTTCTACAGGTATATGTTGTCTTCATATTTACATAAGTTACGATAACAGTTTGAAAGGGATCTGCAAGTTCATTGAGGTGTATCAAATTGTATATATGATTAGATTGTATTGTTAAGCACATTTCAATGTATATATGTACATATATGTTGTATATAAATTAAGTATGTTCCTAAAAATATGGCAACAGGCAGTAGGCTGGCAACACTTTTTGTATTTATATGCTAGTTAGCAACTCACAGATGATTTAGGACGGGTATTTAAGCCTCACTCTCCCCCTGTTTTCTTGTATTACCCTGAAGATGTCTTGAGAGAATAGACGAAAGCTTGGTGTTCCATTGTTTCAATTTTCCTAGCGAGTTTTACTACATAATTTGATCACACGTATTTGTGATTTTACCTCCATATATATATATATATATATATATATATATATATATATATATAATGTGTGTGTGTGTGTGTGTGTGTGTGTACTCTAGCAATATATTGATATGTTCCCACATCTTGACTCTGGTAACACTGGCACAGCAGACGAATTTAACACTATCTGCTCCGACGTGTTGGGGGTTATTAATATAGTTTGTTTAATTATTATCGAAGATTTATCTTTTTGCCATTTTCGAGCTAGGTATTTTACATACGATAAACCGGGACTTCCTTCAAACTAAAAACAGAAAGAAAAGAATGCCCACTCAGAACCCCTTCAAGATAAATGTGTATATTTTTCGATAGACAAATGTCTTCGCCTAAGGCCGATTTCCTTTGTTACAAAAATATCGACACCTTGACGGGGTGAAGCCTTTTATTATTGTCAAAGTAATGGGGTGAAAAGTCTTCAAATCACCAAAGTAATGGAGTGAAACAAGGGAGGTCTGTTTATTGTTATTAGGCCCAGTATGGCCTTCATCGGTGTGTGTAGCCTCAGGATCCTCACACGGCTTCCTAGCCATGTAATGTTACACACACACATACATATTCTTATAACTCGACCCTCGATTTTGCGGACCTCCATTCAACGGATTTCGGATTTAACGGACTCCGTCTGTAGGCGGACAATCCATCTGGACTGGACCAAATGTCCGGTGCTGGATAGGTTTGTCCGCTAAGTGGCAGGGCGAGTGACTTAGGCCTAGGTTATAGATACTCACAAAACCTCAACTGAACTGCTTTGATAGCGAGAATATCCCAGGTATATTTAATAAACTTATATTAGCCGAGTAATCTTGACTAAAACGATTGATATCTCTTTGTGTATTGCTTTGTGGCAAATGGCGACACCAATCACTTGCGAGTTCCAGGCTATGAGGTTGGAGGCATAGGTATCAAGCTATCTATCTATCTATCTATCTATCTATCTATCTATTGCTGGATGCCTTATTCTCTTAATAGGGGTGGCCATACACAAAATGCCCATACTCGGACTTATCCCCTGTAAGAGGTACAACCCATGCCAGTTTACTGAAGAACTTACAGGATTCACCACTCAATTTAGGGTCCGTCCAACTCCGAGGCCTTTTATGTATTTTTCTACAGTGGTGTGCAGCTAATCTATCCACTAACCTGCTTCACCCTAAGGTTGTAGTTCCAATTTTATATAAGGTTTACTCCCCTAAACAGGTTGCCGACCAAGGCTGACGAGTCCCATCCATCCGGATTTGTATAAGGTTATCTCCCCTAGATGGGTTGTCGACCGAGGCTAACGAGTCCCATCCACCCCCACATTTTTTTTTTTTTTTCTATATTCCAACTACTCCCTCTCGGGCATAGGCTGATATCCTTTACACTCTACCGCTGAACACAGTGAGGCCCGTGAGGTCTTGTTCCAGCCTAGGGAGTGAGGCATGCGAAGCACCCACTCACGGCTTGAACCCAACTCCATCTCTGAAGCTGCCTCGCCCCCGCGCTTCAGTCTCACTCCCCAGGCTCGGACCCTCACTCTCAGAACCCCATCGATTGAGCAATTAACTCACTAGGCATTGCCCCCCTGTAGCATATTTTGAATATGGGAATATTCATACAGTGCTATTTAATCAGGGAACAATGAGGGTATTTTGTTTTGGCATTTCGGTGTGCTGTGGTAATGTACTGAAACTAGGTACAGCACAAATTCCATCCCAATAATATCTTCCCATTGACATATTGCGATTCGAACCCGGGTCCATTGGAATACCAGTCCAGTGGCAAGACCACTCTGCCACACCTCCCCTATCAATATTTGCCAGAATTAACAACTAAGACTAAGATACGTTTGACCATGCCAGGTAAAATTTTATTCGTATCATTGTAAAGCCTATGAATATCTGATTGGGGTTCGCTTTTATACTATAGTCATTCTAAAGACTTGGATTACTGTAAGATGTAGCCTAGTATTATAATAGAAGATGCCAGTAACATGAATAATTAAAAATCATATAAGAGAGTGTAATTGCTTGTAGTATGATAGTTAAAAGACTGAGTAGAAGGAGAGCGGCTGAAGGGGAATGGGAGTATGAAGCCTGGACAATTATACAGTAAACTTGAATATGGTTCATTTGTATTCTATGGTAATTTTTATGGTTTGTATCTCTCTTGCATGAATGTACAGTAGCTACAATATTTGGACCAATATAGAGAATGATTGAGACCTGCTGCCTTACATATTTATAACAGACTAACCAAAATTTTGCTAGGTAAGTAAGGTTAAATACTCTACAAGAAAGACATTTGAGTGTTTGTACAGTAATTTTGTTTTCTCTTAATTTCAGAGGAACTATGATATCTCCTGGTGCGTTGATGAAGGACTGACTTTCACAAAGCATCAACAATACTCTACAATTAACGTTTGGTGATGAGGAATTGTTGATCATAACGACATTTGTCACCATTATGTTCTGGTAATAATAAGAAGTATATTGTAAGTTAAGTGGTGTTTAGTGGTCTTAAATAGACAAATTAAATAGATTACATAACCGCTCACACTTGCAAGATGGCAGATGCTGCTAAAATTCATACAATGGCGGCATTGGGCCGACCCTTTCACTTGGGCTCCATGTATGATGTACGCAGTGATCAAATAATATCAGGAGTCACTTTGTGGAATAAGTCGGATCTTGAAAAGGCAACCCATGAGCAAGGAATGTGGAATTCAAATTTCGAGGTGATAACGTCTGACTCTATCAGTGACAAGACAACAGCACTGGACATTTCTGGCAACCTCAGTCTAAGCATTCTGGGTGGACTGGTGACGGCGACAGGATCAGCCCAGTACATTGAGAACACCAAGAAGTCAGCACATCAGGAGCGGGTGAGTCTACATTACAAGTGCACCACCAAGGCAGTGGAGCTGACCATGGACCACCTTGGACCTGGCAACATAACTCACCCTCAAATCTTTGACCAAGGTTTTGCCACCCACGTTGTCACCGGCATTGAGTATGGAGCTCATGCCTTCTTTGTCTTTGACAGAACATATGACCTCTCAGAAAATGAGAAAGTCATCAGCGGCAAACTACACGCAATGATCAAGAAAATACCAAAGCTAGTTATCGAAGGAGAAGTCAAATATGACTCTAAAGATGAGGCAGACAGTAAAAGTGAAAACATTACATGCAAATTTTGTGGAGACTTTTACTTGAAGAGAAATCCGGCAACATATGAAGAGGCCTTTAGCACCTACACGGAGCTACCTAATCTACTTGGTGAGGGTGGAGAGAATGCAGTACCAGTTAGAGTTCGGCTGTTTCCTCTGTTACTGCTGGACAGCAAGGCTGGGCGGTTAGTACGAGACATAAGTAGCCACTTAGTCAGTGACACAGAGAACACCCTCGAAACTTTTTCTGTATTGCAGGCCAAGTGTAATGACTTGATGGAGTACCCAGCAGCAAAACAGTTCTCTAGAATCAAACAGGAGTAGTCAGACTTTATGTTCTTGGCACAAACATTCAAGCGTGGCCTCCAGAGAGATTTGTCTTTGATGTTGCCAGACATTAGAGGTGGCGGGAAAGAAGAATCTTGCCTGGCAGAGTTACTGAGAAGGAAGGAGTTGTCACCATTTAGTAATGCAGCTCTACTGTCCTGGATCATCAGACAAGAAGAACATATTAAAATCCTCAATGGTTACATAAGATCCCTGAAAGAGAAGAATATCACTTCTGAGCCTGGTGACTTGCAAGCTGTGATCATGAATCTTGACATCAAGCATGTTCTCTGCCTGGTAATATATATTCCAAATCTCAGCTCTCAAATAGATAATATGAGAGAACACCTACACATGTCGGATGCAAAGAAAGGGATCCAGATAACAGAGAAGGCAAACGTGACTGCAGTAAAGCCTAAAACCAACCTCAACATGAACATTAGATCTTTCAAAGAATTTGCAGATTGTAATGAAGATAATGCAAAGACAAAGTTTGTGATCACTGAGGAAAGTTGTGACTCTGACAAATTTAGTGCCACAATCAGGTACTACAAGCATGGAGATTGCATAACTGAGGCATATGAACTGCCAATAGCTCCAGAGAATGTTAAGGCAGATGAGAAGGATGTTTGGCATGATCATATTACGTTGCACTGGTCCAAGCCTAAATTTGGGTCTTCTACCATACAGCGTTATCGCATCATGTACAAGGAAGAAGAGTCAAATGATGAGAAGTCCGAGACACTGTGGAGTAACACCTGCGAAACCACACTGCCTAACCTTAAACCTAACACCAGGTACGAGGTGTGTGTGCAGGCCTGGTGTGAAGTTGGCTTTAGTCCTCGGTCCGACATAACCGTTAGCACCAGACCAGCCAGTCCACCGGGCCAAACAACGGTCCATCAGACGTCAAGTACCGTGGTTCATCTCTGTTGGTGTCTTCCCAAGCTTGTTGCCTCTGGTTGCTCCATTACCAGTTACACTATCAGGCAACGGAAAATTGAAGGAGAGGAAGATTGGCTGGCACTTGCAAGTTCTGCTTCAGATACCTGTCATAAGAAGATCAAATTTAACAGAAACTCCCCCTTAGAGTTTACTGTGGCAGCTGTATGCACACCAGGAGGAGAGTCACACCACAGTCAGGTAAACAATGGAGTAACTCTGCCAGGAAATACAGCCTCTATTAAACTGAAGAAGGAGTTGACTCAAACTGCAACAATAATGAGAGTTGGCCCACCCTGCATTTACCATCTGCAGTCAAAACAAACTGCAATGGGGTCTGCAAATTCTGTCTTGGAATACGAAATAGGGAAAAGCAGTAATGCAAAGGAGAAATCCATCTTACTGGTTGGAGGAACTGGTGCAGGGAAGACCACCCTCATCAATGCTATGGTCAACTACATCTATGGTGTGACATGGGAAGACCCTTTCCGACTCATGCTTTGTAAGGAACCCAATAAACATGACCAGTCAAAGAGTCAGACCTCAGAGATTGTAGCTTATAAACTTAACTACCAAGATGGCTTTCAAGTTCCCTATTCAATAACCATTATTGATACCCCGGGCTTGGGCAGCACTGAGGGACTATCTCATGATGAAGAGACCATGACCAATATGCAACAATTCTTCACAGCCCGCGGTCATGGTCGAGTTGAAGGTCTTGATGCAGTTTGTTTTGTGGTGTCTGCCGCTCAACCCAAACTGACACCAACACAGCAATACACTTTTGACAAGATCATCAGCATTTTTGGAACAAACATCACTGACAACAGCTACCTCCTCTTTACATTTGCAGATGGAAAGAAACCCGAATCATTAAGCAGTATCAAGAAAGCCAATTTCCCCTACAAGAAGTACTTCAAGTTCAACAACTGCTTCTTCTCAGTGACTGCTAGCAGCTCTAAAGAAGAATCCGATGAAGAGGAAGATCAAGATTTTAACAGACTTTTCTGGAGCATGGGTCAAAATGCCTACAGACAGCTGTTGAATGATTTGGTTGAAACACATAGCATGATTCTTTCTCCTACACAAACAAACACTCTCTAGATTATATGGTGGTATGACAACACTCATCAAATAACAAGTGGTGTGTATAAATGTTGAGCTTATAATTATCTAGAGTCTCTGCACTATAAATAGATCAGAAATCTTTAATCCTAAGGTTTTGTAACTCAATGGGGGCTAGAGCAAACGGGTTGTAAGTTTCCAAAGCTGTTTCCTTGTTTCCTCTTTCCAAATGGTCAGAACGTAAGCACGTTTGTGATAGTTCTTTTTTAGATATGAGAAGTTAGGACTTATGAATTATGGCATACTCATAGTAAATAGGTTATAGTGTGACAACAGTAGGAGCAATCATAGTTTTGAAGTTTCATAGTTTAATCTTGGGGCCCCTCAAGAGTTACCAGCTACTGAAAAGCCCGACAGTTCCAAGATTGATACAAACATAATCTACTATATAAAGGGCACATTCTGTGAGGATTCTGTCTGATTGTTCACATACTACTCCCTCAGTTTTCAAGATGGAGAGCCCATACTTGGCATGCATACTAAGAGGGTGCCATAATTGTTTTTTTATGGGAAAGGGGGGGTGGGGGCAGAATAGGCTTTAAGCTAAATTTGTTTTGTCCCCTCACCCCCTGGGGAGAGTGGGTGGAGCCTCCCCCCCCCCCCTCCTAAGATAGACAGCCCATATTCTTTCCCCCTGGGCATCGCTGGGTACCTCAGCTATAGTCCCTTCGCTGTAAGTAGGTGAAAAATCATGACCTATATACTCTGTAACTCAAAAAGAGATAAAACAAATTGGCTGTAAATTTCCACATCTATTCCTTGACTGACTCTTCCCAAATTATAGAAATATTAGCTTGATTACCCTAGTCGTTTTTGAGTTACAGAGGTTAGGGGACATGATTTCTTGCCTACTTACAACGAATAGACTATAGTGCTACATAGATACATAGAACCCACAAACTATAATGCCTGCTTGAGGGGTGATTTTCACTCGAGAGTTTGTTTTATCTAGACCCCTTTCTCCCTCATGTTTCGCCTCATTAGTTTCGATATTTTATGACGTTCACCCCATTAATTTGACGATGTTAAGAACTTACGCTCCATTTATGTTAATTGTAAGACCTTTCGAGCCATTTAGGTGTCAATTTTTTCCTAGCGACCAATAGTGAGACAGTAATTTAGGATGACCAGGCTTTCGGTCATGACATTTCTCTACCGAGAAATGTACACATTTATTGCAACAACATAGAATAATTTACTTAACCCTTTTAGCCCCTATGACACTATTGCATTTGCTATTCTTGATATAATTAGACGATTTTATGCAGTTAATGAATGATCTCCAGGAAGCAAAGATGTAAGCTTTATCGACATTAACTCTAACTCGCAAATATCATCCTAATTTTCAGGCTTGCTATCGTTTCACTGTAGGCTATCATTAATTTATCACAATTTGTTTAAAGTTCAGGAAGCAATTCAGGAAGTTGAAGGGTTTATTAAATAGTTTGCAGCCCTTTGATTCCCAGAGATCCTTCCTAAGCCGAATAAAATCGTTTGAGGAAGGCGTCATCGTATGGTGCGTTCAATGTGGTGCGGTGGCGCTAATAAGTCATGTCTCGGCTGTCATTGCTGTAATAATGTCTGTCAGATGTTGAATAGGATGGGCAAGTGTAGGAACAGGTTTGTATAGCTCACTCGAAATGAAGAAATCATACATACATAACATTTTAAGACTGAGTGCTCCACACATACGTGCAGTTTCAGTCTCTTGTCCTAATGACGGCGTTCCAGGCAACCCTGTTAAGGGCTGCTTCACTTGTAAAGTTTCTGGATTTAAGATCGGCACGTATAGTCCGATCCCAGGTCTTCCTCGATCCACCCCTTGGTGCAGCTCCCTCCACAATCACAGACCTGCATCTTTTCACCCAATTTTGTTCATCCATTCTCTCCACATGTCCATACCATCCCAGTCTACTTGTATGCATCTCCTCGCTAATACTCTTTATACCTAAACGTCTCCTCGGCTAATCATTTGTTATTCTATCCTGCAGCCTGGCCCCACAAATCCATCTCACCATTCTCATCTCATTACGTTCCATTCTGTTGATATCCTCTACTTTAACGGCCCATGCTTCTCAGGCATACATCATTGCATTTCTAACACATGAGGCATACACAATTCCCTTCAGGGGGAGAGGCATTCTTTTCATGGTCAGAATTGGCAGCAGTTCTCTGAACTTCCACCAGCCACATCTAATTCTAGCGACAGTGGCAGCCTTGGCCCCACCACCGGCAGAGATGGTATCTCCTAGGTAACAAAACTTGTCTACCAGCTCCAATGATTCATTTCCAAATTTCACAGCCACAGGATCTTCATTTAACACAAGCTCGCCTTTGCACACTACACTCTCAAATTTCTTGATTTCTGACTTATCCTTCGGCAGGGGTCCTTTTATCCTATTACAGCGCTTACTCCCATGGTGCACCCAACATCGACAGATGCTACATCGAATCGAGTTAGCGCCCACACCCTTTCCACACACTGCACATGGGTATGCACCGTTCTTTTCCACATTGCCTCATCTCAATCTACAATGCATTACCTTAGTTTTGTTAATATTGACTCTTAAGCCCTTGTTCGACATGCCCTCTCTCCATCTTCTGAATTTGGCCTCAGCATCTTGCACATTGTCAGCTATTAGGACTAAATCGTCTGCATAAATCATGTTTAGATATTGCTGATACCAACTATTGATCAAAATATGCTTGGTGCCGAGACATCACTTATTTGGCCTAATGTACACAGCAAAAAATAAATAAATAAATCAAATAAATCAAGGGCATCAAAAAGGTATGTAGATTCATTGGATATATTGATGGTGATCTACCTTTCTATCTTTATTACCCTTTCCATAGCCATCATTTTTTGCCTCCGCCCAAAACCTATGCGAGTATTATTACCACTCGTCTCACTCTTGTTGTTGTTGTTGTGTTTTTCTTCTTCTTGTTGGACTGGATCAGCCAAACAGTTATCAGAAGGGAGGTAGGTGGGGGGGGGGGGGGGATGCAACGGCTGGGTGATTAACAGCGTTCGACAGAGGCTGCTTGTTTAAAAGTGTATCCAAGATCTCTTTGAGAAACACACAATTATATCTGGGTTGTGAAGCATGACTAGTAATATTGCATTGATCAGCTTTATAATTTGTTGTTCAGCTTGTGAAGGATCTGTGGAAGTCAGGAGGTTCATTTGATTAGTACAGATCCTTCATAAGCTGAATAAATCGTCAGATAGAATGTAATATAATTGTAGCTATCGTACTTAGAGCATTGACCATGACTTCAGCCCATATCCTTAAGTTGTGTTATGATATCTACCACAAAGCCTAGATTATCGGCATATTATCAGAGTATATAATTATATATTATATTATTTGTTAGTATAATTATAGAAACACTGGCCCGGATACTTTAAGGGAGTTCACTTCGCTTTTTTTCTGTTTATCTCTTTCCCTGGCTTGTATCCATTCGTCCCCATTCAGCCAACTGTTTTAAGACGTTTATCCCCATCCAGATGTAGATTTCTTCCTGGCGAGCGATAGCGAGCCAGCATTGTATGGAGAAATCCGGCTTCGCCGGAGAAATTTTTCTATAAAAAAATGTACAAATTTAGCTTACTGTCAAAACAAAAATATATATATGCTGGCTCGCTACCGCTCGCCAGGAAAATATTGACACCTGGATAGGGGTAAACGTCTTAAAACCGTAGGCTGAATGGGGCCGAATGGATACAAGCCAAAGAGAGAGGGAGAGAAAGAGAAAAAAAAGCGAGGTGGGCTCCCTTAACCATTTATGACATCCCATCTCCCTATGACAGTTATAGCCTGTGACTACACTGTAATATCTCAAGGGTAAGAAAAAGGGCATATAAAATTGTTGGGTATATTGAAAGTAATTTACTTCTCTACCCTTTTATTATATAGATTTATGACTATCAATACAGTATACTGTTATAAAAGTAAATTATATAGACATTTTGAGTACCATTTTATAAGATGGATTTATTACCAACAATATACTGTTATAAGGGTATATTATTATGAACATTTTGAGTACACTTTTATAAGATGGATTTATTACCCTCAAGAGACTGTTATAAGGATATATTATAATGGACAATTTACGTACCATTTTATATGATGAATTTATTACCAGTATAATATAATGGACAATTTTAGTACCATTTAATAAGATGGATTTATTACCCTCAATATACTGTTAAAGGGTATATTAATATAAACACTTTGATTACTATTTTAATAGATAGATTTATCACTATCAATATACTGTTATAAAGCTATATTATTATGGACACCCTGATTACCCTCTTCATGCCTTCTCTAAGCGGAGGTTTTCGGGACCCACTATTCCCTCATGTTTAGCCCTGGGTTTTTTTTAGAATTTAAGATATTCGCCCCATTAGTTTGGCGATTGTATGACCTTTTGTACCATTTAGGTGTCAAGCATTTCCTGACGAGTGATAGCGAGCCTTTAATTTAGAAGGAACCAACCTCTGGCCGGGGCATTATTCTACCGAAAATTGCACAAATATATCTGGAATATATACATACAGTATATACATACACACACACACACGCACATATATATATATATATATATATATATATATGTTTCTAATCTCTCAGTGGGGATCGAACCGTCGACCATCAGGACGATAGCCGACGCTTTAATCAATTACACCACTGCCGTGGTGTAATTGATTAGAGCGTCGGCTATCGTCCTGATGGTCGACGGTTCGATCCCCACTGAGAGATTAGAAACATTTAGTGGCTCACGTGTATTTGTGATATATTCTCAATATGATATATATATATATACAGTATATATCAGATATATATTATATATATAAATATATATATATATATATCAGATATATATATATACAGTATATACAGTATAAACAGTATATATATATATATATATATATATATATATATATGCCGAAACCGCCATTGCTTTCAACCTCGTCTGTTTAAAAGAGAATATATATATATATATATATATATATATATATATATATATATATATATATATATACCGGTATATATATATATATATATATATATATATATATATATATATATATATACTGTATATATATATATATATATATATATATTAATTTAAACAAATGGATAATAAAAAACTCCCTCTAAAGCCCTAATTATTAACACTGTACAGTACCGGCATCATAACTCACACCAACAACACTCAGTACTAGTCTAAAGGGAGCCTAACTCACTTTTTGTTCTCACTTTCTCTCCCTCTCTCTTTGATTTGTATCCATTCGGCCCCATTCAGCTTACTGTTTTAAGACGTTTACCCCCGCCGGATGTCTCCATACAAAATGCTGGCTCGCTATCGCTCGCCAGGAAGAAATCGACACCTGGATGGGGATAAACGTCTTAAAACAGTTGGCTAAATGGGGCAGAATGGATACAAGCCAGGGAAGGAGAGAAAGATAAAAAACAAATCTGGTGACCTCCCTTAAGTGGGTTTACTAACTTACGACTCTTTACCTCGTTTATGAATGTGGGCGAGTTATGACGTCGTAAGCTAATGATTACATAGTACACTCGGATGCCAAAGTCTCTAGCGGCTAGCCCACTCATTTAAATTTGTGGACATCCTTTGTTTTTCTTTATGCAATTATGACTATCTGGATTGATGTTTGGATCTAACTTGCTTTTCAATTAATAGTATATATAGTTTTGTAGTAGATGTATAGAAAAGTATATTCATCAACGCGTTTCCAGAGATATATTTCCATAATTAAAAATGGGTGAGGTCCACAAATATTTATACTATGGTGTCAGAGTGTACAGTTGTATGCACAAGTATACATGGTATACTAGCATATCATACATGCAAAAACAGTAAATAATGAATAAGGGAAATGAATGAGGAAATACTGATTAGGACATGTGCTTATTGGAAACACGTCAAAATATTCCATCAACGTGTCAAAATTGTCCATTTCCTTGCACCAGCTTTCACTGCAGGCGATCGTACTGTCGTATGTCATATAGTACACCGATATGATAATGGTGTTCACATGTAAACTATATATTGTTTTAAAATCCTGTATATATTTTAATATAATAAATTGATAATTACAATAAAATACATGTGTATGGACTTTAATCCTCAATAATTGTGTTAATTTGTTCAAGTGTGTTAATGTTTGATTGTGTGTATGGGTTCCAAGCTGCGGCACAGTACTCCAGTGCTGGGTGTTATATGCTATGTGTATGATGTCTCGTTTACAGTTGTGTAAATTCCTAGGAATGTTTTTTACACCATGCCCGAAAGGGGGGTTATGGAGCTCAGATCTTACTTTCAACCATCTTGACAATTTTACCAACTCACCTAAACTTCATTTCATGCGAAAATAGCCTCCCGAAAATTTATACGTAGGGCGGGAATCGAACCCAGAACCCTTGGGTTACGATGCAGACACCTTATCAGTTTGACCAATAGAGATATCCCACTTGGCCTGGTCGGCTCAAGTATATTTCTGCATCTTGTTCAGTTTAGGCTAACCTGTTTTCATTGACTTTACATCCTATAGGAATTGGTTTTTACACCATGCCCGAAAGAGGGGTTATGGAGCTCCGATCTTACTTACAACCATCTTTACAATTTTACCAACACACCTAAGCTTCGTTTGATGCGAAAATACCCTCCCGAAAATTTACCCAGGGCAGGAATCAAACCCAGGACCCTTGGGTTACGAAGCAGACACCTTACCAGTTAGACCAATAGAGATATGCCACTTGGCCTAGCGACTCTTAAGTATATTTGTGCATCTTGTTCGGTTTAGGCCAACCTATTTTCACTGACTGTACATCACTTCACCGTCCGGGAAGCGAAGGCTCCGAACGAACAGAGAGGAACAAGTCTGAGCCGAAACGACCGTGAATCCGTCAGAGAGACGGGTAGGGAGTGGTGAGTCAACCTGCTAGATGTGCTACCACGCACATTAATGCCCCAGTTTTCCTTAGATGAAAAAATCAATCAACTGAACTGACTGGTCCGAAAACCGACCACGCCAGTCACCTGCCGAGGACGACAGCCACCCTTCCGACGTTGGCGATCTTGAGCCAACCCCATCAATCTCTCACTAGGTAGGCTACCATTACTATAACAAATAGGTTAGATTAATGTTGACTGTTTAACCTAATTTTAAGCTTTTAACCCCACATTTTCCCAGATCTTCATAGTCCAACCCCACTAGAGACTTTATAGTATAACATGTTATACTATATAGGGTCTCTATTCCCCACTTGTGGAGTGCGTGTCTAGATTGCTGGATGAGGGGTCTGTATGTATTTCCTGCAAGTTTCACCGAGTAAAAACACACTAAGAAATCGTTAAACAACAAAATATACAAAAGCTTATCTTAGAAATTGGACCAGGACCTGAAAGAAATATTAGCGTTACATGTTATTTTAAATAAATTATATAAACGGAAGTCATATGATATTTTATTTTGTATTAGTTAGTCATATAAATATCACTCTCTTTGATAGTACGAAAAGAAAATGTAATTTTATGGGTAGCTAAATTGAATTTTACAAACAATTATTCACTTGCACAAATACACTTACTTATATAATTACACACCCTTTCAACTTTATTTTTCCCCAGAGTATTGGGGCTTGTACTGAAAGGTGAATTCAGAATAAGAATAAGAACATCACTCGCTACATTCACAACACGTAGGCTACAAATATAATTGCACACTTAGCCTACACGTAAACTAGTTATTTAGGTATTTCCGGAGTTTCTGTTTTTTTTATTTCAAAATTGCCTCCAGAAAACAAGGAATGTTGCATCCCGGCCGAAGGCCGATTCTTCCAAAAATTACAGGCTCGCTATTGTTCGCCAGGAAGAAAATTGACACCTAAAAAGCACGAAAGGTCTTACTTAATATTGAAAAAAATGGGGCAATAGGTCTTATAGTTGATAAACTAATGGGGCAAGCATCTTAAAATCTGAAAACTAATGGGGCTAAGCAGGAGGGAGAAGGGGGGTCTAGCAAAACGACCCCTATCTCCCCTTAAACCGACTATGGCGGAACCTACAGTAGCCTACAGCCGGTGTGAGTTACTATTCTTCCCCGTGCAATTGTGACAGGTTAAAGCAGGCCATATGCCTATCATTTGAACCAAAATCCGTTAAATTACGACTATATTTCGGTATATTTTCACTTAATGTTATTGTATTAGGTTAGGTTAAATTAGTAAATGCAATGCAATTAAGTAAAAATCCACCGAAATAGAATCGGCCATGGTGTCCCGGGAGTCATTGCCTTCTTCTATAAGTAGATTATATTTTTATCTCACCAAATTATTGTTATTTATAGTTATTTTCTGCATTACGATTATTATAAGTAGTGGTAGGTTAGGCTCGCTAACGATATATCGAAATACAGTCGTGATTTAACTGATTTTGGTTCAAATGATAGGCATATGGGCTGTTTTAACCTGTCACAATTGCACGGGGAAGAATAGTACGTCACGCCGGTCCTCCACATACACCATGCCAGGTTCATTAGTTCCCAGCTGTACAGTACTACGAAAACCCAATATACTCTATTTTTTTCCAGCTGATAGTAAATTGAATCCCTTAGTTGCTGATGTCTCGATACTTAATGGAAATATATGAAACTACTATGGCTGTGTGTCTTATTAATGCCAAGTTTTCATAATTTACAACATATTGCGCTATAAAATCTACCGTATAGCTGAGTAACAACGATAGAAACATGACAATTTACCATCAGCTGGAAAAAAATAGAGTATAGTGACAATACTCAATGGCACAAAGCATGGCCCTTATTGAATCTTCGAACGGCTTAAGGTGGGTGACCTGCTTTTATTCTCCTTTTCTCTCTTTCTTTGCCTTGAAAAGGGACTGGAGTTCTTGCTGAGAGGCTCCAGTCCTGACGTTATTCTTGATTTACAGTGTGCTGGCTTAATAATCCAATAGGGTTGAAAGCCTCTGAAGTCCTATTTTCACTCTGGCTTGTTGTATCCATTCGGCCACATTCAGCCTACTATTTTCAGACGTTTATCCCCATCCAGTTGTCGATATTTTCCTGGCGAGCGATAGCAAGCCAGCATTGTATGTAGAAATCCAGCTTCGCCGAATGTTTTTTATATCGAAAAATTTACAAATTTAGGCTGCTGTCAAAATCATTTTAAAAGTTATGCTGGCTCGCTACCGCTCGCCAAGAAAAAAATCGACACTTGTATGGGGATAAACGTCTTAAAACAGTGGGCTGTATGGATACAACCAGAGTGGGAGAAAGAGCGAAAACAAAAACGAGGTGGGCCCCCTTAAATGAACCCAAGAATAACGCATGCCAGGTAAGGAATAAACAGGAAGTTATGATTCAGTCCAAGAGATTCGATAATTTAGGCATAATTTGTGCCCAAGAGAGTACAGTACACTCAGGCATATAACTCATGACATTACTTATTAGCGCGTTTGTACAGTCACGCTAATAAGTGATATCTCGGCACCAATAATGTTTTGATCAATAATTGGTGTCGGCAATATCTAAGCTTCATTTTTCATATCGAGTGAAATATACAAACATGTTCCTACACTTGACCACCCAAGTAAACATCTGACAGACATTAATGCAGCACAGAGCAAGCCAAACGTAATGACAGCTTGGACATGACTTATTAGCGTGACAGTACATGGTGTTGTTGCTATCTATCGTTACACAAATATGGCCCAGCTGGCTTCCTATCGATAGGTGTGCATGAACTGCTTAGACTAACGGCACCCTTAAGGGGCTAGTGGCTGTTTTTTTGGTCTATATAATTATCATGTATTAATATATATTTTAGTTTGCTCGCTACACATCCATCAAACTTTAAAAAAAAAAAACCCAAGACCCTTTCAAGATAAATTTGTAAATTTTTCGGTAGAATAATATCCCGGCCGAAGGCCTGTTCCTTCTAAAATTGTAGGATTGCTATCGCTCGCCAGGAAAAAATCGCCACCTAAATGGCACGAAATGTCATAATATTGACAAAGAAATAGGACAAAAGGTCTCAAAATCGCCAAACTAATATGCTTAACACGAGGGAGAAAGAGCTCCAGAAAAACGAACCATCTCCCAACAATTTTAGAAGGAACAGGCCTTCGGCCAGGATATTATTCTACCGAGAAATGTACAAATTTATCTTGAAAGGGGGTCTTGGGGGTTGTTTTTTAAAGTTTGATGGAGGTGTAGCTAGCAAACCACCCCTTCCCCATCCCTCAGGAACTCCACTACCATTGATATGTATAATTATACTCTCTCTGAATGGGACATCTGCTCATTCCAGAGCCCGAAACTTGATGCCGCCGTCAAAACTAAACCTCGACTCGACACCAGACCAGCCCATCTTAACCTTATTAGCATGGTCTCGCCTTTCTTTACGTTATGCTGACTATGGTTAAGGGAAGACTGGCCGTTTGTTTGGTTTATTAATAAATTTGTTCAGATATGTTTTTGTTTCCTCCCTAGACCTCCATCAAGCTTAGAAAAACACCCCCTAGACCCCCCCTTCAAGATAAATGTGTACATTTTTCGGTAGAAAAATGTCCAGGCCGAAGGCCGGTTCCTCTTAAAATTGCTGGCTCGCTAACGCTCGCCTGGAAAAAATCGACACCTAAATGCCACGAAAGGTCTTAAAATTGACAACGAAATTGGGCGAAAGGTGTTAAAATCGCCAAACTAATGGGCCGAATCTCAAAACTAGTGGGGCTAGGGAGAAGGGGGTCCAGAAAAACGGTCTGCCTCCCCTTAAACGATTATAGTAAATTTAAGAGGCATGTGTGAGAGTAAAGTGGAATACCGAGAGTCCGTGACACAGACCTTCGGGAGCCGATGGCCGTAGCCGCTATGCCTCTACATTTCGCCCTTAATTCACGAATCTGTTTGGATGTATATTTACTTCATTTTGTTGCATTAGGTTAAGATAGGTGTTAAATTGGTTAGGTTAGTTAATTCAATACTATTAAGTAAATATACATCGAATTTTGATCGAAATTGAATCGTGAATAGGCGTGAATGTCAAGGCATCGCGGCTGCGGCCATGGCCTCTCCCATTCATTGGCAAAGTGTGCAAGTGTATGATATATTGCATTCTTAAGTGAATAGTATGACTCAAATTATGATAGCAATAATGTAAACATGTAATATATGGGAAATACTACTTTCATAGGTAGAAACACAAACAAAACAATGCGTAATGCACCTCGACACAGATCCGTATATCCTTACATTGGCAAAGTTTATACGTGTTTATAGTGAATTTTCAAGTAAATAGCATGTCTCAAATCGTGACAACAAGAATTTAAACATTTAATATATTGGAAATTACGATTTTTCACGGCTGTGTGTTGGTGGCCATGATTATTGGGCCTAGCAGACGAAGGTGGCATCGCGGATCGGAGGGAGGTTAGCCAATCCAGAGAGTATTAGATGTATATGTACACTACCCAGCAACTCACCCCCTGGACTGTGTGAGTGTGTGTGTGTGATTACCAGTAAGGCCAAGAGTAGGCCTTAGTTGACGGAGTTTGTGTTTCCGAGGTTAGAGAGGAATGATCGACCAACAACAACCCCTGTTGTCAATTGCATGATAATAATATGTTATCAGTTGCCTGGGATTGCACTGTATATAAATGAAATGACAATACTCTATTACTTAAAATAAATAATTTGTATCAAGAATGTAACATAACTTTCTCAAGACATCGGAGTACTGTAGGTGAAAAATCAATGTTGTATCTTTATCTATAACTTATTTATCCCTCTTGTTGATTCGAGGAATGCCCTCACATTTATTACGACATGTATAATTTAACACAATGAAATATATAATAGCCGAGTCTGCAATAGGGGTGTCACACTAAAGATTTGTATTTCTATATTCCAACTACTCCCTCTCGGGCATAGGCTGAGAGCCTGTACATTCCACCGCTCAACACGGTGAAGCCCGTGAGGTCTTGTTCCAGTCTGGGGAGTGAGACTTGTGAAGCATCCATCATGGCTCGAAGCAGCTCTATCTCTGAAGCGGCCAGTTGCTTCGCTCAAGTGCTTCACCGTCTCACCCTCCAGACTCAGACCCTCACTCTCAGAACTTGTGTAATACCACTTGATACGAAGGCTAATAAACAGGTTATATAGGCCAATAGTAGATGCAAGCTACCGAATATGACAATGTTCGGTGCTGGGTCACGCAAATGTCTAATTCATATTTGCTTTCACCAACTCGCCAATTAATTTACAAATAAACCTAACTAATGAAATCAATGAGAGTAATGATTTTTTTTTTTTTTTTTTTTCTATGTGATTGAGGGAGGCAAAAGGCATTACTGCCTATAGCGAGTGCCTCCCCCATAGTTGAAAGAGTGACAGGGCCAAAATCAAGGGACGTTCGAGCCAAAATGCCTGGACACACGGAGTTTGAAGCAATTTAAGTCATAGGAAGAGGGAAAGACTGATTCTGGGAGAGAGTTCCAGAGCTCAGCTGTTGAGTAGAAGAAAGTTTGAGAGTAACGTTTCACTCTACATGTGGTACTCCAAGGACTCGAACTTAGGATACTTACACACCGAAATTCCGCACACTAAGCACTAAGCTATCAAGACAGTTAAAGGTTTATGCACAAGCCTACGATATATTATGCATTCTCGAATACTGCATATTTATCTTAGCCTGTACATAATTATACCCAACTGCACTCTGATAACGAAATGATTAGACGAATGGAAGGGGTAATTAATGGGGCACTTAACCACAAAGGAAGGCCTCGCTACAAATTACTCCTGAACCTGGATAAATTTATATTTGTTTTCACCAACTCACCAATTAATTTACAAATATACCCAGAGAAAACAATGCCTTATATGGTGAAAATGACGTTACATGTGGACTTCTTGACTCCTTATAATAATTATGTGTATATGCCCTTTTGCACTCATTTTACAAGCAGCCTCGTAATTAGTAGATCTGGTGTTGCTTGATTTCCTTTGTACTCATTTGTTAAACGTGTTATTTCGGGTAGATCTATACAAAGTGTGGCCATTTTAATATAATTGTCAGATTATTTCCTTGGTCTACCATGGGTCTCGTCTATCGATCACTTTGCATATTCCGTCTCTGATCTACATTGATGAAAATGGACTGCAACTTGTATTTTGGCTAATTATTTTGTATTATGCTAATCACCCTTTAAACAAAATATGCGCGTCGAGCATGACTCCAAATGATTAGATGATTCATGGACATTTCGAATCTCTCGCAAATCGAACTCGCCATACTCCACGTTGGTTTAATAAGGTTGGCTGATTCATGATGGCTACTGTCTGCATAACATAGAATTAAAACCTTTTTGTGAAGTGATATACTTTCAACTATTTTGTATTAGCATACACAATACATTTAATGGGAGACGAGTCGCTGTTCTAGACCACCTTCTCCCTCATCTTTAGACCCATTAGTTTGGCGATTTTATGAACATCCGCCCAATTTCTGTCAATGTTAAGACCTTTCCTGTCAATTAGGTCTCAATTTTTTCCTGGCGAGCGATAGCGAGCCTGTAATTTAAGAGGAATCGGCCTTCGGCCAGGAAATTTTTCTACCGAAAAAATTACAAATTTATCTTGAAAGGGGGTCTATATGGGGCTTCATTTTAAGCTTGATGGAGGTCTAGCGAGGAAACTAGAAAAATAATAAATATTTTTTTTTTTACAAAAATTGAAGGATCTCCCCTAAATTATCATGATATGGGGTAGAGTAGGGAAGTGCCAAAGGGGGTGTAGAAACACCTTTCCGCAACTCTACCCCTCTCGTTTTCTCTAGCGATAGTGCTGCCATCTCTCGAATATGCGGATTACTATTATCAGAACTATGACGTCACTTACCCCCCCCCCCCTACCCTCCTATTCTCTCCCTGATCAAGAGAGCGGTCGAAACTTCCTGACTGGTGATTGAAGATTCGTTTTCAAGAAACAACGTATTTTATGCCATATACGGTTAAGGGGAGGAAGACCGGTTTTTTTGGTCCCCCTTCTCCCTAATGTTAAGCCCCGCTAGTTTTGAGTTTATAAGACGTTCGGCCCATTAGTTTGGCGCTTTTAACACCTTTCGCCCCATTTCGTTGTCAATTTCATTTCGTGCCATTTAGGTGTCGATTTTTGCCTGGCGAGTGATAGCGAACCTGCAATTTTAAAAGGAACCGGCCTTCGGCCGGGAAAATTTTCTACCGAAAATTTTACAAATTTATCTTGAAGGGGGGTCTAGGGGGTGTTTTTCTAAGCTTGATTTAGGTCTAGGGAGGAAAGTAAACAAATATGTGAATACATTAATTAATAGACCAAATAAACGGACAGTCTCCCCTTAATAGAAGCTATACATCTATTCCTACATTACTGTATTAACTCTGAAGAATACTCTATTTCATATGGCTAAATAACCCCGTAATGTTACTGTAAACAAAGTGAAGGCAATAGGACAAAGGATTCACGATTATTACGGGGTATCGGATCTTCACGAACGACGCACCATGTTGTCTCGAAGCCCCAGAGTCGGTGGGTGGTGTGAGCGGCGCGAACCAATGAGGAACCGCCCCTAGACGACGGCTGCCACTTGGTACTGAACTGGCTTTGGGTGTAGTAGCTCCGTTGGAAAGGTAAATATAAGTTGTCTTGGTTATATTCTGAAGTTGTATTTATTGGGTTTTAATTAAGGCCGATCATCTATTCTAAATCCCATCTCTTGCTAAGATATTCTTGTCTATGTACGGTAGCTTTGATACTGGTAGGATTAGATGTTTTTAGTCTATAGCGTACAAATTGGCTAATGAACATCCTGGAACATCTAGGAGGAGCCTAGAATGTAAACAAAGTGTTATGGACTCCGTGAACTGGCTGGACAAAACTAACTCTGAAAATGTTATAGGGGGGTGACAATCAAATTGACAAAATAAGAAAAGTAGCACTTATCCGCGCATCTGTAGGGTCCCTTGAGTAAGGTACGATCAACAACACATAATTACGTAAGAAAGGACTCTCGTAATGGAGGAGTAGTAGTGGTGTAGTTAACCCCTTACTAGTATCAGACCAGAAAAGGGTGTAGGTTGTTGATGGATGCGTGGAAACTTAAAATATATCTTTAATAAGTCCGTGCATGGTACACTACCTGTAAAGTTCGCGCCGGTAAAGAATGTTGGCATATGGGTTAGTGGTGTAATGATTTAGGAACTTATGTATCTGGATGTGGTGTCTTGAGTTAGAAGCCCGGGAGGATCACATGCCTTCATTAATTTATTGAAGTACATTGTGGATTGTAATGGAGGATTAATGTTAAGAACGGTGTTCCTTAATTAGCTATAGACTGACCTTATAATTTGTGTTTTCATTGGATAGTTCAGTTTGTTATTGGCTTTACCCTTTATATTGCCTAGTCTAATTTCATGGCTTTGAATTTACGCTGGAATTAATTTTTATTAGGTTTGGTTGTTTTTAAAGTTTGCATAGTTATCTGCTTTTGAATGTTTTAACTTACTGTATGGCGTTTACTTTTTTATAAATTAATACTAGTTTTTGGTGTCTTAATTTATTTGGGTATAATCCTGTTTAGCGGATAGACCTGTACGTACAGTATATCTCAATAATTTGGTATTGTTATATATTAAATTTTAAATTCATAAATAGGCCACTAATATACTAGGTTATGTTTTGGTTAGGTTAGGGTAAAGATAATGTTCAGTGTTTCTTAGTAAACTGGCATCTGAAAAACAGTTCTACCCGCTACACAAGATCTTCCCTTTATTTGTCTCAGTTTTGCTGCCGGTCATGTTTTGAACGTTTGCATGTTGGTTTTGTATCCCACATTGGAATCATAACTAAGACCATGAAACACTAATTTCTCAAAATCTGGAGGAAAAAACATGAAAAATAAGGGTGCGAGCCTATTCCCTATAATTACCTAGATTTCTTATTTTGATTAGTTTGACTGGCTTGACTTATTTTTGTTATTATCGGCCTCTTTGTTCAACCATTTTTCCTATTAAATTGGTTTGGCATGCTCTTCAACTTTTGGATTTGGATTCTGACTTTGCTTTGCTTTTTATAAACTGATTTGTTACCTTTGCATTAAATATTTATTCTTCTACAGAGTCTCTGAACTGGAGAGGCGCGGCCCTGAAGTTCTCATTACCTAGCTGGGTTCATCGTAAGGCCCAGCACCCGTCCGCTCTTCTGGCAAGGTTAGTAAATCAAAGGCTTAACTCTTTTACTATGACTAGTGTAGATTGTGATTCAGAGCAAAGGACTGGAGTAAACGGGCTGTAAAATTTAGAATAGAATCAGATAGTGATATTGAAAGTCTCCAAAAAGGGATGTAGATACTTTACATGGATGGTGACACAATTGGCAGGAGTTTCAATATTGATAAATGAAAGGCTTGAAGAATATGAAAGTATAACATGGCTGCGAAATATAAACTAACATGTAAAATATAAGCTAGCACATTTAGAATTAGGTAAGTAGAATGTGAATTTTATCTTAAATTTAGGAAACTGAAAACATTTAGTTTGTAGGTATTTGAAAGACTTAAGTAGGTTGTCTAGTGGCTGAAAGTTCTCTATAAGGGGAATATTAATAGGTTATTGAAGATTAATAACGGGAAAATCGTTCAAATGGCTTCCAATTAAAGAAGTCTTTATTTAGAAAATATATAGGTAAGCATTAGTTGGAAACTGTGGGTGTGTGGGACAGATTGCCTAGTGCAGTAATCCGCTCAGGAACGGTAACTACATTTAAAGCTTAAACTAGGTAGTCAAATGAATGTTATGGATTTGGTGTGAATGGTATCTGCCTAGTGTGGTCCGGTCTGCCTACTGCAGAGATCAGTTCTGTTAATTTACAATAGAGAGACAGCCAGCAAGGCTTTACAAAGTTATTAATCGGTCAAAACTGGGTAATTTAGTTTAAAAGACTGGGACGAAAATGAGAGAAAACGGTAAAAGAAACTAATACTAAATAAAATTTATATATAAAAGTTAATTTTTTGTTTCTACCGAAGTCTTTATGAACTGTAATCCAGGAGTTAGTGTATATATTTTTTTACGAATAAAGCTTGTTATATCTTTAAAGACTCGCATGTGCCATAACTATTGATGGGGGTTATTCCAAATACTGTTTTCTGCACTTTAAAAATGGAATTGGTTAAAACTAATATCCGTAATATATTATTAAATGGATAAACTTTAGTTTGAGCCGAGAATCCTGACTAGTAACCCCTCGCATGTAACAGACTGTAATATAGGATTTAAGATTTTTTTTAGTTTGTTCGCTAGACTTGCATAAAACTTAAAATTACCCCCCCCCCCCCCCCCGTAGAATAATTATAAGATAAATTTGTAAATTTTTCGGTCTAAATTTTCCGGCCCAAAGGCTGGTTCCTTTTAAATTATAGGCTTGGTATCGTTCGCCAGGAAAAAAAGTACTAAAGGACATGAAAGGTTTTAAAATTTAAAGAAATTGGCGAAAGTTCTTAAAATTGCTAAACTAATGTGGCGAACTTCTTAAAATCTCTAAAGCAATGAGGCTAGCCAGGAGGGAGAAAGGAGTTCTGAAAAAAAATCACTACAGTGGAAATCTCTAAGTTACCGGTGAATTAGGTCTTTCATTTCATATTTAGGCACCACGCATTATGTATGATTATGCATAATTAGTTAGGTTGAGTTCCTGGACTTAAACTGGAAATCCAGTGTATGTCATCCAGACGGTCTAATAGTTTGCATTGCAAAATATAGTGCTTATAAAGTACTAAAGTGAACCTATTGATTGTCAAATGCGCGGAATTTCGATGAGAGTATCCTAGGTTAGTCCTTAGAGTGCCACGTGTATTTGTTGATTTCATTGAGTTTATTAGTGAAGTTGGTTGGTGGAGAAAAAAATATATAATGTTGGCAAACTGCAGTTTGTTTCAGCAGACTGCATTTTCAATCCCTTGGCTGCAGAGATTCAGAGTTCTCGATACATCAACAAATGAGTATCATATTAATGCAAAGTTGTGTAACCAATATCCCTTCAAAATCTTCGCAGTAGTAATGAACATGACTATTTATTATTAGCAGGATTTAAATGGACTAAAAGATAAAGTTCACAAAGATTTAATTGACCAAATTACCGGTCATGAACGATAATCACGCTATTCTCAATTTGTCACCGACGTTCAATCTGAAGTGGTGATGTTTCTAGTTTAGTGAAATATAAAAATTAAGACTAAAACTAGTACAAAGTATCTACATATGTTCCTGTATAACTTACCGATTATGATTAATCGTCGGACCCGGTTCGAAGCTTTGCACAAATTTTAGTCATTTTGTAATTATACGTAGATTAATAATTGACCAACTATTGCTTTGCCTTGGCATGCATAAGATCTTGTCATTGGTAACTTCAGATTCTTTACCAAGCACGAAAACTAAAATTTGTTGTTAGTCAGAATTTCGATGCATACTTAGTCAAGGTTGTTGTATACTAGCTTAGCAGGTAAATTATTGAAAGTGGCCTGTGGGAACTTTTTAAATTAAATATTTTAGTTTCGAACATGTGCGGCCTTCATTTCTATCGCTAATCTCTAATCTAACTTAATTAACCTTACTAACCACTAACTTAATTAACCTAGCGAGATAAATGAAGGTTTTATTAGACTAATCTAAATTAAGTTATAATTCCTCTTGGGGAAAGCCACGTCAAATAATGCCGCTTCTCCGTATACTGCAACAACTGATCACATTGGGAAAGATCACAATTTATGGTGTTTTGGCAGATTATTCTGGCTATTATATTTAAATTAGGAACGGTATATGGAAACAAGAGGGTGAATGGAGTCTTTACCGTTCTAATTTCCATAGATCGTTCCAAAGCTGTATACAAATCTGATAGCCAGAATAAACTGTCTGAAAGTGTCATGATTTTATGAGTTTAAAATTTAGTTATAGTTTACTGGCAAATAATCGCTGAATATTGTACTATATGACTAAGTATCTGGAAGTCTTGTTCGGTATTAATTAATTTAAGTCTCTAATGAATTGCTATAGCAGTTTCGTTGGTCAATAATTTCTGGAATCTATAATAAACGGTAGCCAATCAATTCAATCTTTGCCTACCCCATTAATGGATACCTAAAGGCCATGCTTCCTATTATATCTAGTTACAAAACTAATCATTCGGTTAATAGTTTTGGTAGACTTATAATATCTAAAGAAAATTATAGTTTAAGGGGAGACTGGCAGTTTGTTTGGCCTATTAATTCATTTATTCATATTTAGTTTAGTTTCCTCCCTAGACCTTAATCAAGCTTAGAAAAACACCCCCTAGACTCTCTCTAAAGATAAATTTGTACATTTTTCGGTAGAAAAAATTTCCGGCCCAAGGCCGGTTCCTCTTAAAATTGGACTCGCTATGGCTCGCCAGGAAAAAAAATAAACTCTTAAATGGCTCACGAGAAGTCTTAAAATTGACAACGAATTGGAGCGAAAGGTGTTAAAATCGCAAAACCAATGGGCCGAACTTCTTATAATTTCAAAACTAGTGGGGGGCTAAACATTAGGGAGAAGAGTCCATAAAAACGGTCTGCCTTCCCTTAAGTTGTAGGCCAATTACCTCCGTAAAGTCTGGAACTTGTGCAATAGTTTTCAAAGGTGGTTTATAGTCTTGCGTTTAAACATTAGTGAATTCATATTAGTTTTCACCAACTCAACAATTAATTTACAAATATACCCAACTAATGAAATCAATGAAAGTACCGGTTATGAATCTGTTACTCAAAGGACTCTAACCTAGGATACTCGCACACTAAGCATTAGGCTATCAAGACTTAATTGTAAAGTGTCCGGTGACTTATTTTACTTGACCAGGGGCTTGAATACTGAAGAGGACTTAAGTTAAAGTTGAAAGGCTTAATGAACCAATATATTAATAGCAAATTCATTGTCAAAGCTCTTGACTATCAAAACTAGATACTATTCGTATTAGCGCTAGAATTACGGTGTCGGCATTTAGGATATAACTGTCGGTGAGATTAGGTGCCGTGACTGTTTTGAGTACCCGGCTCTAGATTACTTAAGTCTTAGACCTTGTATATAAAGTAGTGCTATCTGCCGAGAAGCAATGATGCGCAATCCTTAACTTAGTACAGTGAACAATACAATGCCTACCGACCTCTCGCAATGAGTTTTAAATCTACCCAGAATTTTGTTAGTTAGCTTTGTAAATAAGTGTAATGCATAGTTTCGATATAACTAGACCACTCTGCATGCGTTGGAGTAATTATTCAGGATTTACGGTTCAAAGTTTAAGCATCCACATCTAGATTTTTTTATATTTTTAAATTATTTATTTATTTTTGTTTTGGTGAGGGGGGGGGGATGTGTATGAGGGACAAAGGGCAGAGCTGCCTGTAAAATTTCTCCCAGAGTTTGAAAGTGATAGCTAAATTAAGGGAAGTTGGTGGCTATAGCCAAGAAGTGTAGTGTGCATGTTAAGTGTGGTGAAATTAATAGATGGGAATGTGACCGTTTGTTGTATTATCTAATGTAGGCGAGACAGAAACAGTGAGGGAGGCCAGACAAATATAACCGGAAATCCAGCAACTCTTTATCACGTGCCTATGTGGCCTCCACTGGGTATGGTCTTGCTCGATTAGTCTACAATCACCCCAATGTATAGATTGAATGAATGCAGACAATTGTTTGGATAGTCTACCAACCTACCATAATCTCAAATCGGCGTAGACCTAAGCCCTCACACCAGGCACAGCAATTTTGTAAATTGATGAAATGCTAATTACGAAAAAAAGTGTCCAGTAATGCATTATTTTGAAAATGCCAAAATCTTCGTATTGGCCATTTATGAAAAGTGGGTGATACGTATACAAAGGACTAGGTGTGTAACTGTATGTTTATCCTTAAATATATTGGCTTGTGCATTTAACCCATTGAAGATGGACTCCTTTTGAGTGGATTTTGGCGATTATTAGAAGATTGTAGAACATTTTGGAAGGATGTGGAAATTATAAGTACTCTTAATCCTCTGACTTCTATATAACTTTCCTAATCTGAATAAGGTTAGTGGCAAAAAAATAAATAAATAAATAAATACAAATAAATAAATACAAAATTCGTGAGGGTTAAATTAAGTTTACAAAATGTCCATAAATTATGAACCGGAAAGTGCCTAATGCAGAGAAAAATTGTCAATACCATAAGGGAACTAAATTGAACTTCGGTTCTAGAGTTAGGTAGATGTTTTGCATATAGTAGTCGCAAAATGCCGAATCTGTAGGTAGGTAGTGGGTGGGTAGAGAGAAGAGGGTGCTAAAGACGCTAGTGTGGAATCGTGCGAAAATAAATTAAAGTGGAAGGTATAAAATATCTGAACCGTAGCCTATGTTCTAAAGTTGACTGCCAGGCTTGTAATGTGTAGTTGGGCAAGGAAGCAGAAATATTTTCTTGGGGGCTTTCTATGTAGCTGTATTTTGTTTATCTTCGGGAGTGTTGATGGAAAGCAATACTACAAATACTAGATCAATAATAACCTACAGAATAGGGTTAGTTTAGAGAATGTCTCCCTCTTACGTAAATGTGATGGATTCTACTAAAGTTTGCTAGACACTTGTTAAATGCAATGCCAAAAAGCTTCTCCCTACTAGATTAATCAGAAATGTACCCCTTAGGTGGCACTAAAATAGCTGAGAATGTATAGTTAATTGACCGTAAGTCTCTAGAGACTTTCCTTGACTATTGGGTATTTTAATATTAAAAATCTGTTTAAAAGGGCCATAGGTCATCGCTGTTCCATATATACTAAAACAAGGTATAGGGTGTATTACAAAAGACTGAAAGTAAATGTTCTATTGCCTCTTTAAGTTTTGTGGAAGACATTCACACTTTATGTTGGCCTATTAGGACCTTTGGGCATTTATGTGCAAATGGAGAGGCTAAGAGGTGGAAAAGGTAGCTAGTGTAACTTACTGATAATTGATATAATTTGAATAGATTAGCAAAAACTATGGCCGTAACAGTTACCAAATGGCTTTTGGTAGCATTTTGTTGGACTACCTTCAGTACTTGACAAAGTTCCTTTTCTGGTTATCTAGAGTAGCTAAGGGTAGGAAGGAATTTTAGAAGTCTTGGAGTTTTTAGATTTTTAGTGCCTTCCAGAGCTGAATTGTGTAATGAGACTGAATAAAGTTGAAGTAAGAGTCCTAATACCGAAAGGGTGAAGGGTTAGATAACACAAATGCAGTAGGTTGGATACATTAAAAGTACAGTAGGTCTGGATTAAGTCCGCAACTGTAAGTTGAGTTTGATATATTAAGTTTACCTTTAAATTATTGACTTTTAATGGGTGATATTCTTTTCTTTACAGGTAAGGAGGATGAACTTGCCGAGATTTAAGTTGGTTTTTCGTATCAAAATGTTCAATAATGAACTTAGTTGTAAAATTTAAATGTAATCCCAGTGAACTCTCCAGTAGAGTAGCATCAGAGTTGGCGACCTTAATTGTTTTAACTTGATTATACTAGTAAATTACACTAGTAAATGTTAAATATCCACTCTTGAAAGAGAAGCTGAAAGGTCCGCCCACTCTGATATTTATCCGCACTACGGTATGTATGTACTAGGTCTGTAACTGGGCACTCGTATCGGCCCATTGCGAAGCGTATCGAACGGAAACTTGCGACTAATCGAACAGGGGGAATATGCGAAACAGTGTGTACTGTATATTGTAACCATACCATTTATGTTATTGCACTTTTAAAAGGGAATCGCTGGGATGACTGAGTGTATTTAACGAAAAACCATACTTAAAGTCTGTAAATTCTGAAACTCATTCATCGTCATGGACTGCACATTCCAATCTTCAGCTCCACTTCAGCTCTACTTCAGCTTCAAAGGAAACTACTAAGAGACTTCCTACTCACCTCTACACGGGACCATCATCACGCCACTACAGCACAACACTACAGGTCCAACTGTGACCTGACAAGGTTGGAGTCTGAATTTCCCCCCTCTTTCTCTAATTACGAGCATTACACTTCTTTCCCACTTTATTATTGCCTGTCTCTTTCTGTTAGGCTAGCTAGCTAGGATGTACTAAACTGTTTCCATGAACGTCTACTAATGCTTTTTCTATTTCACAGATCACATCGCTTCAATTCTTAGCCCTGCATTTGAAGAGTTCCATCGTGGGAGGGCATGGCTGTGGGAGATGGAATACCGCGGCACAGATTCTTTTATTTAGGGGAGGGGAGAGGGATGTGGAAGTGGAGACTAGTGGGAATGGAGAGATGGGGATGGAGAGCCCTCGAGATCTTAGGATGGGGAGTTCTGTCGGATGGTGGTGTGGAGGAGAGATGGGAAGTCTCGGCGGATGATCCGAAGGCAAGATGGGATGGTGATTGATTCGGAGATGGGATGGCGAGATTTGAAGAGATTGGAAGACATATGGGGACTTGTTGAGAGGGATATGGGGATGGCGAGAGCTGGCGAGCTTTGGGGATAGCGAGAGCTGTGATATCGATGGCTATATGGGAGGGCTAGTGAAGAGGAGCATGGGGATGGCGAGACCTGGTGGGAAATGGGAATGGACAGATATGGGATGACCAGCAATGGTAACGGTGAGATATTGAGTAATGGGGATGGAGAAAGCTGGCGAGTTCTGGGGATGGGAGAGTTGTGGAGGAGTGACGAGATGGGATGGCATGCTTTTGATCCGAAGGGAAGATATGGCAATTGTGGAAGAGATTGGATAGTGAGATGTGAAGAGATTGGAAGACTTGTATAAATGTTGACTTGTTGCGAGGGATATGGGGATGGCGAGCTTTAGGGATAGAGATGTAAGCTATGGTGATGGGTAGCTATGGGATGGCTACCGATGTGGATGGAGAGACTATGGGAATGGCGAGATCTGGGATGGCAAGTGATGGTGAGCTGGGAAAGCTTGTGAACTCTGGGGATGGCGAGAGATCATGAGCTCTGGGGGGGGGGGGGGGGGGCGGGGGTGAGAGATGGTGAGCTCTGGGGGGGGGGGGGGGAGAGATGTTGAGCTCTGGGGGGTGGTGAGAGATGTTGAGCTCTGGGGGTGGTGAGAGATGGTGAGCTCTGGGGCTGGTGAGAGATGGTGAGCTCTGGGGCTGGTGAGAGATGGTGAGCTCTGGGGCTGGTGAGAGATGGTGAGCTCTGGGGGTGGTGAGAGATGGTGAGCTCTGGGGGTGGTGAGAGATGGTGAGCTCTGGGGGTGGTGAGCTCTGGGGGTGGTGAGAGATGGTGAGCTCTGGGGGTGGTGAGAGATGGTGAGCTCTGGGGGTGGTGAGAGATGGTGAGCTCTGGGGGTGGTGAGAGATGGTGAGCTCTGGGGGTGGTGAGAGATGGTGAGCTCTGGGGGTGGTGAGAGATGGTGAGCTCTGGGGGTGGTGGTGAGAGATGGTGAGGCCGGGGGGTGGTGAGAGATGGTGAGCTCGGGGGGTGGTGAGAGATGGTGAGCTCTGGGGCTGGTGAGAGATGGTGAGCTCTGGGGTGGTGAGAGATGGTGAGCTCTGGGGGTGGTGAGAGATGGTGAGCTCTGGGGCTGGTGAGAGATGGGGAGCTCTGGGGGTGGTGAGAGATGGGGAGCTCTGGGGGTGGTGAGAGATGGTGAGCTCTGGGGGTGGTGAGAGATGGTGAGCTCTGGGGGTGGTGAGAGATGGTGAGCTCTGGGGGTGGTGAGAGATGGTGAGCTCTGGGGGTGGTGAGAGATGGTGAGCTCTGGGGTGGTGAGAGATGGTGAGCTCTGGGGGTGGTGAGAGATGGTGAGCTCTGGGGGTGGTGAGAGATGGTGAGCTCTGGGGGTGGTGAGAGATGGTGAGCTCTGGGGGGGTGAGAGATGGTGAGCTCGGGGGGTGGTGAGAGATGGTGAGCTCTGGGGTGGTGAGAGATGGTGAGCTCTGGGGGTGGTGAGAGATGGTGAGCTCTGGGGGTGGTGAGAGATGGTGAGCTCTGGGGGTGGTGAGAGATGGTGAGCTCTGGGGGTGGTGAGAGATGGTGAGCTCTGGGGTGGTGAGAGATGGGGAGTTCTGGGGGTGGTGAGAGATGGTGAGTTCTGGGGGTGGTGAGAGATGGTGAGTTCTGGGGGTGGTGAGAGATGGTGAGTTCTGGGGGTGGTGAGAGATGGTGAGAGATGGTGAGAGATGGTGAGCTCTGGGGGTGGTGAGAGATGGTGAGCTCTGGGGGTGGTGAGAGATGGTGAGCTCTGGGGGTGGTGAGAGAGGGTGAGCTCTGGGGGTGGTGAGAGAGGGTGAGCTCTGGGGGTGGTGAGAGAGGGTGAGCTCTGGGGGTGGTGAGAGATGGGGAGCTCTGGGGGTGGTGAGAGATGGTGAGCTCTGGGGGTGGTGAGAGATGGTGAGCTCTGGGGGTGGTGAGAGATGGTGAGCTCTGGGGGTGGTGAGAGATGGTGAGCTCTGGGGGTGGTGAGAGATGGTGAGCTCTGGGGGTGGTGAGAGATGGTGAGCTCTGGGGGTGGTGAGAGATGGTGAGCTCTGGGGGTGATGAGAGATGGTGAGCTCTGGGGGGGGGGTGAGAGATGGTGAGCTCTGGGGGGGTGAGAGATGGTGAGCTCTGGGGGTGGTGAGAGATGGTGAGCTCTGGGGGTGGTGAGAGATGGTGAGCTCTGGGGGTGGTGAGAGATGGTGAGCTCTGGGGGTGGTGAGAGTTGGTGAGCTCTGGGGGTGGTGAGAGATGGTGAGCTCTGGGGGTGGTGAGAGATGGTGAGCTCTCGGGGTGGTGAGAGATGGGGAGTTCTGGGGGTGGTGAGAGATGGTGAGTTCTGGGGGTGGTGAGAGATGGTGAGTTCTGGGGGTGGTGAGAGATGGTGAGTTCTGGGGGTGGTGAGAGATGGTGAGTTCTGGGGGTGGTGAGAGATGGTGAGTTCTGGGGGTGGTGAGAGATGGTGAGTTCTGGGGGTGGTGAGAGATGGTGAGAGATGGTGAGCTCTGGGGGTGGTGAGAGATGGTGAGCTCTGGGGGTGGTGAGAGAGGGTGAGCTCTGGGGGTGGTGAGAGAGGGTGAGCTCTGGGGGTGGTGAGAGAGGGTGAGCTCTGGGGGTGGTGAGAGAGGGTGAGCTCTGGGGGTGGTGAGAGAGGGTGAGCTCTGGGGGTGGTGAGAGAGGGTGAGCTCTGGGGGTGGTGAGAGAGGGTGAGCTCTGGGGGTGGTGAGAGAGGGTGAGCTCTGGGGGTGGTGAGAGAGGGTGAGCTCTGGGGGTGGTGAGAGAGGGTGAGCTCTGGGGGTGGTGAGAGAGGGTGAGCTCTGGGGGTGGTGAGAGAGGGTGAGCTCTGGGGGTGGTGAGAGAGGGTGAGCTCTGGGGGTGGTGAGAGAGGGTGAGCTCTGGGGGTGGTGAGAGAGGGTGAGCTCTGGGGGTGGTGAGAGAGGGTGAGCTCTGGGGGTGGTGAGAGAGGGTGAGCTCTGGGGGTGGTGAGAGAGGGTGAGCTCTGGGGGTGGTGAGCGAGGGTGAGCTCTGGGGGTGGTGAGAGAGGGTGAGCTCTGGGGGTGGTGAGAGAGGGTGAGCTCTGGGGGTGGTGAGAGAGGGTGAGCTCTGGGGGTGGTGAGAGAGGGTGAGCTCTGGGGGTGGTGAGAGAGGGTGAGCTCTGGGGGTGGTGAGCTCTGGGGGTGGTGAGCTCTGGGGGTGGTGAGAGCTGGTGAGCTCTGTGGGTGGTGAGAGATGGTGAGCTCTGGGGGTGGTGAGAGAGTGGTGAGCTCTGGGGGTGGTGAGAGATGGTGAGCTCTGGGGGTGGTGAGAGATGGTGAGCTCTGGGGGTGGTGAGAGAGGGTGAGCTCTGGGGGTGGTGAGAGAGGGTGAGCTCTGGGGGTGGTGAGCTCTGGGGGTGGTGAGAGATGGTGAGCTCTGGGGGTGGTGAGAGATGGTGAGCTCTGGGGGTGGTGAGAGATGGTGAGCTCTGGGGGTGGTGAGAGATGGTGAGCTCTGGGGTGGTGAGAGATGGTGAGATCTTAGGATGACTATAGATTGTGAGCTTTGGGTGTGGCGAGAGATGGGGGAGCTCTGGGGGTGGTGAGAGATGGGGGAGCTCTGGGGGTGGTGAGAGATGGGGGAGCTCTGGGGGTGGTGAGAGATGGGGGAGCTCTGGGGGTGGTGAGAGATGGGGGAGCTCTGGGGGTGGTGAGAGATTTGGAGAAAAGATGGGATGCCGATTGATCGGGAGAGATGGAATGGAGTGGCAAGTTATGTAGAGGCGAAATGGGATGGCGAGTTATGAAGAGATGGGCTGACTTGTCGGGATGGCGAGAGCTGGCGATATGGGATGGCGAGCTTTGGAGTTTGCAATAGCTATGGAAAGCTATATTGATAGCGAGATATTGGGAGCTATGGGATGGCTAGCGATGGGGATGGAGAGACTTGGCGAGATTGGATGGAGCAAAATTTGAAGGCGGTGTGAAATGGGATGGCTATGTTACGAGATCTGATGACTTTTGGAAATTTATTCTTGTAGAGGGTTATGGGATGGAAATGGATTAAAAGCTCTGAGGATGGAGAGGAATGGCGAGATTTGGGTATGGTGGTACATGGCGAGCTGGGATAGAACTGTGGGATGGTGAGAGTTGTGGAGGTGAGCTATGGGGTATGGTGAGATGTGGAGGTGAGCTATGGAGTATGGCGAGATGTGGAGGTGAGGTATGGGGAGAGATGTGGAGGTGAGCTATGGGGTATGGGGAGAGATGTGGAGGTGAGCTATGGGGTATGGGGAGAGATGTGGAGGTGAGCTATGGGGTATGGGGAGAGATGTGGAGGGGAGCTATGGGGTATGGAGAGAGATGGTGGAGGTGAGTATTGGATATGGAGATTGGAAGATATCGAGGGATGGGGTGGCGCGGCAGTTGGGAGATAGTGTACTTATGTAGGTTCCCAATGACAGTCTGAACAGCCACCACAGACTCGAGGGACGTGGACTAGGGGTGATTGTTCTCAATCATCGAACCACGTTAAAAAAAGCGAGGCTCCTGACAAAAACCTCCTGGGTGGGCCATGGAATGTTTGTCGGTGCTGTGGCTGCACATATATTTGTTAACCCCTTCAACACTAGGACACCTTTTACCTTTGATTCTGGTTAAATTTAGATGATTTCATGTAGTTTAAGAACTTCTAATTCAGAGGGCTTGAGATCGTATTTACCCATTTGAGTCGTAGTAGATTATAAACTAAAGAAAATCTTCTAATGGTAACCAGAATATGAGGACAATTACGTAATGGTGGTGAAGGGGTTAATGTTAAACCGCAATATTATGGTATTTATTTATTTGTCTTTTGATGAAAGCATAAATTTGACTACATAAAATTTGTGTAGAATATAATTAGTCGTAAGATTGCTTATCTTAATAATTTAAGCTCTGTAATCCTTCTGGAAATCTTTAGTATGTAAACATGCATTGTATTATAGAGTAATTATATATTTAAAATCTTGCATAATTATTGCTATGATTAACTTGATTTAGACTTTCATGGATATTTATTGATATATAATTAACTTCAATGTTTATAAATCCAATTAGTTGTAGGATATAATTTAGTCTATACACATTATGTCTACAAATGGTTGCTTTAAGGGGGGAGGGTTCACTTTTGGAGATTTTTGCATGTATTCAATATTTTTCTAGTTTCCTCCCTAGACCTCAATCAAATTAAAAACAAAATCCATTAAATCTCTCTTCTAGATTAATTTGTAAATTTTTCGGTAGAAAAATGTCCCGGCCGAAGGCAGATTCTTCCAACATTACAGGCTCACTACCGTTCGCCAGCGAAAAAATAAGACGCCTAAATAACACTAAAGGTTTAAATATTGACAGAAGTGGGGCTAAAGGTCTTACAATCTATCTACTATTGGGGCAAATTTCTTGATATCAGAAAATTAATGGGGCTAACCATGAGGGAGAAAGTAGTCCAGAAAACCGGTCCAACGTTTAGCTCGTGCGCTCGTATACTGTACATTGCCTACCTATTTAACCCCTTGAGGATTATAACTAATTTTGACCATTTATTCTGGCCATTTTGATTGCATTTAGATAAGGGTATATGGAAGGTAAGAGGGTTGATTGACATTTCTTTACCCTATATAATTCCCATAACCCTCCTAAGCTGTATAAATGATAGCCAGAATAAACTGACAAAATATTCCTCAAGGGGGTACTATTATAAAGACTAAGCCATTTATTGTTCTTGTTACAGGATATACAGTAGTGGCGCCAGTGAACATGTGAGCATCTCTTGGACTTTGTTTTGCCCTGGATGAAGGGAAGTATGCGGGAAAGAGATAAAGTAAATGTTCGAATGATCTCGCTGGAAACCAAAATGCAGGTAGATTTAAATTTCTGAAGAGCTTTTCTATAGCTACGCTAAAACTGTAGTGTTGTTCGTAATGGACATGCATTTAAAAAAAAAAATTAATCTTGCAGTTGGAGAAGTTTGCACAGTATATTGGAAATGGCTAATGAGAGGTTTTTGAGTCTTGGCATTTTATCAAAATAATTTAAATACTCCTAGAGTGCTTTAATGAAAATCTGAGTTACTTCTTGGAGTTTTGCTCATTCAGTATCATTGCTGATATTTTTATATTTATCTAAATGACTTGGGAATTAAGATTTAGATTGTTCTTAGCGATGCTTAGTCTGTTAAAGGCTGAATAACTACTTTCGACTGTAATTTATTCTACACAGAAAGTTAAGTTCTGAACATCTATGTTCATTATAAGTAAAGTCTGCACTATAAATAGGCCAACAATAGGGACTCCTAACCCCTGTAACTCAAATGGCTAATGGGCTGTAAATGTCTACCTATTCCCTGGATCTCTTCAAATGGTAAAAGTAACTGCTCGATTTAGACATTTTAAAGCAAAGTGTGTCGGGATATATGGCTTAACAATAATAAACATGGTATAGGAGAAAAGGTTTATTCTGTTCGTATCTTGATTGCCGAGTGAAGATAGTGGTAGTAATTCTAAAGCTATTCTTAAAGGTATGGCAGTCATATTGACAAAATGAATGAAATATCCTTCGCTATTAACCCAGCCTTATGAGGGTTTCTGCTCCGTAGGATGTTTACAAAGTGTTATACCTTCGCTCTTAAATTAGTTTTGGTTAAAGTTAGATGTTCGCCTAACTGAGGGAGGCAGGATGCGTTAAAGCACAATTAGAAATTTAGTCTAGTGGGTAAATATAATTGTCAGTATATGAAATTGTAACTGCAAACCAGCAATGTGGATGTACTTCACAATTAAAGAGAATACTAAGCACAAATATTTAATAATTTTACATTAAACCTTTGAACCCCCTCACCCCCAGATTTTTTTTTTTAGGGAATTAATTTAAAGCAGTTTCTTAACTTTCCTCGTAATTTCAGAGTGCCCCCTAGAAGTCCGCTGTGGCAGGTGTTGTTGCCCAAGCTGCCTGGCCGAACAGCCCCAAGGCCCCGAGCAAGAGCAGGCGTCTCCTGCGATGCCTATACCTTTGGCCAACCAGCTTCACCTTGGAGGAAGTAAACTGCAAAACTCGCTGGTACAGTAGAATTTCTAGTTTATGGCTTATTTAACCCCTTAAATACGGATTAGTTTCCTTTATTTCTTGATAACCCGGTTAGATTTGTCAGATTAAGAGAGTTCATAGCAAAGGGTATTAACACTGCCCTTCAGTAACTCGCTTTCTATGCCTGTTTTTTTTTTATATATTGGCCAAAGCATAACTAATTTTCTAGGCTCAAGAGTCTGCTTTTCGAAGATTAATGCCAAGCATAATTATACGGAAGAAAATATACGAAACTAATGGCTAGCAACAAATTATAAACAGTTTGGAATCTGATAGTTTAATTAAACCCACTTCCAATTTTCTAAATTTGTAAAATGGTGTAGATGGCAGTTAATGATGCAGCTTATAACTCCGTACACTCTCTTCATTGACAGGGCTACATTTGCCACGAATCGCTAGACAGAAGTGCCCAAATTCTTCACTTCTACCAATGACACGTTGGGATCAAACTACCGATCCTCTGATCAGCAGCCAGACTTAGTACCGATCATGCCACGGCCCGTGTCATATTGGTATTAACAGATTGAAGAGCTTTGGAATTTGAAATGGATTCGCTGATGCCTTCCAAGAAAGTGCTTGTGAAAGATGTGCCAATAATACCGTATAATGAAAATATAAATATCCGTCTGAGCCAACTTAAAGTTTTCTTATCAGTTCTATTTTTAAGTAAAAAATTTATATTTTGTTAATCGGAATATCAAATATATTATTAATTTCACTAAACACCAAACTCCTCTCAACGAAATAAATAAAGGCAGTTTGAATACGCCTATAGACTCTTGGAATTTGTTGGATAAATATGATGGCAAAATGCTGCTAGAGAAATGTACTTTCTATAGCAACATCAGATTTGTGTTGGTCATTAGACTTCCATTTGTTATAGTGGTAATCTAAGACCTTTTCAATTGAGATACTTTTAATAACGAACAATCAGAATTTGCAACTTGGATTATTAGACTAAGAATATGTACAGATGAACAGTGTATTAAATAAATTAGTAGCTTAGAAAATGTTACAATTTTCAGTAAAAATAATAGTTGATTTACACTAAACCTTGTTATTGCTAGCATATAAAATGTTTTACCAATAAACTTAATGTATAGAGTAAAATTAATGAAATCTGTATAAATTAGAAATGATAAATTATGAGTTATGATTGATTCTTGTGAGTAAACTGGTTCAGAGGATTTCAAATAACCTTAATGAAATCTAGTAGATGCCAAATGTTGGTAGGATCTAGACATTTTAGTTAGTCTTTATTCTGTAATCTCATACCATTTCCTAAATTTTAAACCGATTCGAAACTATATGAACTACATAATCCTGCAACGATTACTTACTGGGGCCCACCTAGCTTTTTTCTCGCTCTATTTGGCTTGTATTCATTTGGCCCCATGCATCTTACTGTTTTAAGAAGCTTACCTCCATCCAGGTGTCCATATTTTCCTGGCGAGCGGTAGCGTGCCAACATATATATATATTTTTGTTTTGACAGCAAGCTAAATTTGTAAATTTTTCGATAGAAAAATGTCTCCGGCAAAGCCGGATTTCTTCATACGATGCTGGCAAGCTATTGCTCGCCAGGAAGAAATTGACACCTGGATGGGGATAAGTCTTAAAACAGTTGGTAGTATGAGACTGAATGGATAAAAGCCAAAGAGAGGGAGAGACAGAGAAATAAAGCGAGGTGGGCTCCCTTAAATTAATCCTGTATCAAATTCAAATAGTACTGTATTCCTCCGGCGATGAATTTTGGAAGTTAGATGAATACCGGTAATCTGCATACCTACTTTGAGCATTTTGAGTTAAAAGCTTTGGATTTTGATGCATTTTGGCTGGTTAATGTTTTCTGCAGACATATTATATTACATAGCTAGAATAAAATTACCAAGAGGTTGCCGGTACAGAAGGGGTTAATAGAGTCTGTCAACTACAACAAATATTATCTATACTGTAACGATGAGCTGCCGGGTGGCTTGCCATATTTAAATGGAGTGTCTTAATAATAATAATAATAATAATAATAGTTCTTAAAGCTAGCGCATGCTAAGCTAGCTAAGGATAGCTCAATAAGGCCGATTAGGCGTATTTCCATTGGGGTCCTGTACTACTACCCAATCCCTTTGCTCATGAGGGATGGTAACGACTCCGTGCTTGTGAAAAATCTTTAATGCGCCGAGCGTGGGCGCGAACCCGGGCCTTCTGGGTGGAAGTCCGGGACGCTAGTCACTACACCAAGCGAGCCGCTTATGTTCAATAAGAATTTGAAACTAGACTAGTCTAGAATTTATTTGTATTGGAAGTGTTAATAGAATGTATTCCTAAACATGATTTGTTTTATTTTACAGTATAGACTATAGATTATGAACAAGTATCCCTGAGATAGAGCTGGCGCCATCCTGAAGAAGCTTTAAAGTCAGCTGCGCACAACAAACTAAAGTTATCGAAGGTAAACAAAACTATTCTGGTGCTATTTTTAAGGGGAGGTTTTTAGTTTGTTTCCTACTCCTTCAACAATCTTAAAATTTCACCCCTTTGACCCCCTTTCAAGATAAACTTGTAAATTTTTCGGTAGAAAAATGTCCCGGACGAAGGCCGGGTACTCTTAAATTACAGGCTCGCTATCGCTCGCCAGGATAAAATAGACACCTAAATGGCACGAAAGGTCTTCAAATTGACAGAATGGGGCGGAAATTCTTAAAATCACGAAACTAATGGGGCAAAAGTCTTAAAATCTCTGAAGCAATGGGGCTACACATAAGGGAGAAAGGGGTCAAGAAAAAAGTTAAAGTGGAAATCTCCCCTTAATTAAGGCCTTCAAGACCCGGTGTCTTGTTTATTTTCGGTTTTCTAGCTAATATTAAGACTAGTTTATCAAGATTGGAGGAGTATATTGGAGTCAAAGTTAACCGATAGTCTTTACCCTATTGATTGACACAGATCCTTCCTGAGCTGTATGTAATGGTTGATAGCCAGACGAAAATGCTAAAAAGTCCTGATCCGCATAGAGTTAAATGAATGCACAAGTTTAGTTTTGATTTGGATTTTTACATCCATTAGATCCCCCTGCTAGATTAATTTGTGCATTTTTCGGTATAATATGTCCTGGACGAAGGCCGGTTCTTCCAACATTACCGGCTCACTATCGTTCGCCAGGTAAAAACTTCTAAATAGCACGAAAGGTCTAAATATAAACTAAGAAATGGGGAGAAAGGTCGTAAAATAGACTAACTAATGGGGCAAACTTCTTAACATTTGAAAACTAATCGGGCTAAACATGAGGGAGAAAGTGGTCAAGAAAACCGGCCTATCCCCCCTTAAAGACAAATGGTACGAACCAAAAATAAGTTATGCCCAATCTGTGTTGGCTAGGCTCCACCTTGGTCCAGGAAAAAATATGGAAATTTCAGATTTTGTTATTTCTTTTATAAGCTTCCTATAACACTGTACTATAGTGGCAAGCATCAAATTTCCATATCTGACACCTATACTCCCCAGGATACTCCCAGGATACCTTAGAAACTTCCATTATATCGAGTAAATAATAATATTTTCGATAACAAAATATTTTAGTTTAACATTTATTCAGTTTTCTTTTATACGGCGTGGTCACTAGCCGAAGAAAACTGATATTATGGCGGTAACTAAACTATATCAACCGGATATTTCAAGGTAGATGCTCAAAATGTCAATGTCTATTTCTGAGAGATAATCTGAGGTATGGTTTATCTACTTCTAAAATACTAATATCTGCTGATTATCACTCTATATTGTTCATACTTTGCAGACATGTTCCACAGACTTCTACGCAAGTTTCTATTGAGGGAATTTGTGTTTACATATACAGTATATATATATATTTGTCAGCAAATATTTGTTGGTCATTATACAGGGCCCTTTTCCCATACACATACTTAGACAAGTATTTTCACAGCCTGTATGCAGAATTTGGGAAAACTGATCAATGAAGTTGTAGGTGAAATAGTTAGGGTACTGTACAGAAAAACTGGAGATTTCTATGTGAAAATTTAGGAGTTCTATAATTTAGAGTCGCGAACACTGAATTTCGCAGCTGCGCGTGCGTGCACATAGGGTTATGAAAATTGCACCATATATTCCTTACACCATTGGGATCAAATACATATTGGTGTTTAAACAATCCTGGGTATACAGCTGGGATTAGCCTACAAACATGGAGCCTGGCCTTTTAAAAAAGAGTTTACTTCCATCGGTAGAACGAGTTAACCCCTTCAGCACCATGACTCTTCCTTACCTTTGATTCTGGCTAGCATTTGACGATTTTATGCAGCTTAAGTAGGACCTTCCTAATTTACAGGCTCACTATCGTTCGCCAGGGATAAAATATACACCTAAATAGCACGAAAGGTCTACTCTAAATATTGACTACGAAATGGGGCGAAAGGTTTTAAAATAGACTAATTAATGGGGCAAACTACTTAACATCTGAAAAGTAATGGGGCTAAGCATGAGGGAGAATGTGGTCCAAAAAAACGGTCTGCCTCCCCTTAAAGCAGTTTATTTTGATTTACTTTGACTTTTTCCTGTCTTCTGTACGGACGTAACTGCCATCTAGAACAAAATAAGATGCTGTAACCATTACCTTCTGCCTAGTGACTTTCCATGAAATTGAAAGTTGAGGTGCTTACATTTCTTATCAATAAGTTTGTCTGAAACCTGACTGGTACGAGATAATATGTTCAATTTTTATAGAATGTATTGGCAAACTTATGATTTTTGTGAAGGGGATGATTAGGAAGAAGTCTTTGGATAGAGCTGGAGTTATCCTGGAGAATAAAACTAAGTTTAATCGGTAGAACTAGTTTAGCAGGGATTCATTGAGACTGAGCTTGCTATAACAGTTTGCTTAAGGGCGTGACCTCCTATAAAGATAATACTTCGTGTCGAGGATGAAGTGGATTACATACATATTCTCTATTCGGAAAAGGCCTGGACAGTTGCATTCAAAACTTAAGTTGCCTGATTAGCAATATATAACAGTTTGGTAAAGGAAATCCTTGAGCTTTAGAGGCACTGAAGCAAGTTTGTAATTGTATTTTTAGTATAATTTTGTAAGTATACAGATCATTATAGGTCAGAGCCTAAGAACAATTTCAAAATGCACCCACATATAATAGGAAACATCCACAAGGATAATCTACTAAAGCTTAAGAAACTTAAAATAGGATCACTACTCTATAATTTATATACTTGGTGTTAAGGCTGTCTCGAGTCGGCCACATCAGCAAAAAAAATAAAAAATACAAATAAAAAATAAAATAAATAAATAAATAAATGCCGGGAGATCTGGGACTTGGGAATCTTTTGCTAGAGACTCCATATGGGCCTAGGTCTCTGGGTATTTCTCTTGGACGACCTATGTGTGGTTTTATTTTTTTGCGCGCTGTGTTGTCCCTGTTCGGGCTTTTGTCTCTAATTGGCCACTCCAATAAGTGAAATAATGCCTTTATTTTTGTTTATTTTGTTTTCTTCTAGAGTCGCCGTACTGTATAACCAATGGTTCGTTTCTTAGTTATTAATGTGTGACTTTAACCTCATGACACAGGGACAAGTGGCTTAATTCTACACTTTTGGTAATGCACTATATTGACGAAAATTAGGGCACGGTGTGAATAAAGCCGTCAAAATATCATACTGATCCAACTGTTTGTTAATAAGTTTTTCCCGAAAAACGATGTAACACGGCCTCTGAAACTCATAGTAAATTGCTTCAAACTCAGTGTGTCCAGGCATTTTGGCTCTAACGTCCCTTGATTTTGGTCCTGTCACTCTTTTCAACTCTGGGGGAGGCACTCGCTACAGGTAGTTCCGCCTTCTGTCTCCCTCACATAGAAAATACAAATAAAATCGCACACACACAGCACATTATGTGCCTCAATAAGCTAATTATTATCTGAGTGAATATACCTTCTATTGAGGATAATTTTCGGTTGCAATATTGAACAATTAGCAAAGTAATTATAAAGTAACAATTATAAATGTGCTACGCAATTAAGATACATATCGTAATCATATAATTCGTAACACCTCACGTAATAGTGGGTGGACATAATATTAACCATTATGTGCGTTTGCTTGTGCGTGCGTGTGTGCACTTATTTTTCATTAGTGCACTCTACAGTACTGTAATTATATAGTAGTCACACATTTTATGTAATGGCAAGATCTACATTATGTAGCCTCTAATGTATCCTTTTGCAAAGTCTATGTACTCAAAAGTAATGTTATCTGACATGAACGAACTATATATTATATACAGTATATCATACTGTAAATGTAAAATAACATAAAACCATTGTTTTAGCTCACGTCAATTAAAACAAATTAAATAGATGCATTAATTGCTATTAAAGTATTACATAAATTGCACTCCATGCAATAATGCGCGCTATACCATATGGCCTTAGCTGTATATACATATCAAGGACAAATATAAACAACATACTCAATATATTTTATCATTTCATCCTGTTTTTCGATTAATATATATTTAATTCTTCCACTGGACAAAGGCAACAACTACAAATAAAATTGATAAATAAATCATCAGAGGACAACTATATTACCTTATCCCAAACTAGATGGGTTAGGTTCTTCAATTTCCCTATGAATGACTCGAGTGGAATATAAACGAAAATCGGTATTCAGGAAAATGACATCACCGACCCTTTCTGTCATGATTTCTTACTATTACTGTCGGAATAAGAGGATAATCATAAGCCTATCCCAATTAAAAATAAGAGGATAATCATAGGCCTATCCCAATTAAAAATAGAGTAGGCTATGATATGGTTGGCTATGGCTTGCTTATTCAAGTAATTTAAAGAATCCATCTTTTTATGATATCGAAAAGACCAGGGAACGAGTTGATTTGTGTCCGGAGCCAGGGTAAATAACTATTTACCAGCCGATTTACTTAAAATTATCAAACAATATTGCATATGTCACAGCAACAATGCTGTCAGACCATGCCAGTGGAAGAATGGAAGATTGCTAATTGACTTTGTGTGCTCTGTCATTCACAAATCCAGTAGCTGTCTCTTGTTGTTTTGAAAGCTGATCACTAGTTCGGCTTATAACATATTCAGGCATTCCTGGTAAAATTAGAAACTATCTCTAAATAAAATACCACAACAATTGTCTCTCCAATCTTGTATATAAATGACTTTGCAATAGAAAGTCAATTATAACTATGGCAAACCCGATTGTCCTTGTCTGCAAAGGACCGAGAATATGCAAGTTTGCACTTCGTGTACCAGGAGGTAATAAGTGGTCAGGAACCAGACTCTTAACATTAAATGCCCTAGAGCTTGCCCTAAGGCCTACTAGACGCTAACGCCATCTGTTGTTGCTATACGTCGGAATTTTGTAAAACCGTGGTGTGGTTCCAAATACCCTATAATGACAATAACTAACACTTTCAGGGGGTTGCCCAACAGGACATCATGGCAGACTTTAAGGATACAGACAATCACACAGACCGTACCCACTCTTTATACTTTTAAAACAAGGATCACCAAACATTATCTTCCTAATCCTCTCCCCAGTGTTGTCTCTAGCCCGTAATTCCCCACACATTTAGCTGCCTATGAGCACCCCTCAGTGGGTCCTCATTATAAGCGTACCGGTAATCACAAACATCCATCCAAGTACATCGTTCTCCGGATTGTTGGGGCTTGTACTGAAGATAGAATATAATAGAGAAAGTCAGTCACACATACCGTACACACACTAAATTACACTTGCAAATACAAATCTCTTCAGTACCAATGTTTCCTATTAGTTAATTGAGGATGGTCCTGCCACTTATTCGGTTTCCAGTTTGTCTGCTAAATGTCCATTGTTTTCCCCGTTGCAATTAGGAAGATTGCTAGAGCGTTTACAATATATTTTAATTTGTCTTGGGGGAGATTTATTGCACTCCGAATATATTTAATGTTAGATAATGTTCAGTCGCGCCAATAAGTGATGTCTCGGCACCAAGTATGTTTTGATCAATAATTGGTATCAGCAATATCTAAGCTTAGTTTCTTCATATTGAGTGAAATATACAAACATATTCCTACACTTACCCACCCTATTGAACATCTGAACATACATAAATACAGCACAGAAAAAGCCAAACATAATGACAGCTGGAACATGACTTATTAGCGCGACCGTACAGTTGCCTACATGTCCAGCCAGGGGAGTAAATCATTGGGGAGATATCATAGTTTTTGTCTTCCTCAACTTTTCAACTAGTAATTATTTTTATATATCGCTTAGAAACGATCTATGAACAGGATATAATATAGTTGTTTATACATAAAATTGGAATTGTTATTTTTGTTAATGATATTGATATAGTAGCATTTCAAATATTTCTTATACTATTTATTGCCTTCATGGTTAAGCCTATGTGAAACTAATACTATTTGTATTACTTACCGCACATTTTAGTTGCATCTTCATCTTCATGAATATTAAATAATAGTTTTACCCAAGCTAAACAAATAACACAGCTGAAATAGTTTTACCCAAGCTAAACAAATAACACAGCTGAATTAGTTTTACCCAAGCTAAACAAATAACACAGCTGAAATAGTTTTATCATAATAGTTTTATTTTTCGAATACTAACCCAATTCGGTGGAACACTTACATGTTCATACAAGTGGAAGTGAACCTTGCAAAACTCTCTGAACGTCTGATATAATGACTCGTCTGTCAATTATATTTCTTAGATATATTTGATGTAATCATACTAATTTATAAATACTTGTGTAGTCTTACATGAACCACTAAAATATTAAAAAGACATTAGCCATCCTTTAGCTTTCAGGCCTCCAGTCTTGCTTCCAATATTGTAATACATATATTTTATATTGAGGGGAGATGGTTCGTTTTTCTGGACCCCTTTCTCCCTTGTGTTTAGCATATTCGTTTTGAGATTTTAATAAGTTCGTTCCATTAGTTCGGCGATTTTGAGACCTTTTGCCCTATTTTGTTCGTCAATGTTATGACATTTCGTGCCATTTAGGTGTCGATTTACTCATGGCGAGCAAAAGCGTACCTATAATTTTAGAAGGAACAGCCCTTCAGCCAGGATGTTATTCTACCGAAAAATTTACAAATTTATCCTGAAAGGGGGTCTTGGATTTTATTTTAAGCTTGATGGAGGTGTAGCGAGCAAACTAAAAAATATATTAATAAATGGATAAATTGACCAAATAATCATGCACTAGCCCGTTAGTCTAAGCACTTCATGCACAACTATCGATAGGAAGCCAGCTGGGCCATATTTTTGTAATGATAGGTAGCAACAACACCATGTACTGTACACTCGATGGAAAAAACTATGCTTACACTAAAGATTCTGGAAGTGAGTCTGATGCCTAGTGACAATATAGACTTATGGTTCACCCGCTTCATTCCGTTCACATAAATATAATGCTCACCAGTGTAAAGATTGTAGTTTCCTCGAGTGTACCTGCAGAAGTACAGTAAAAAACAATCGTTCGCCGAAAACTTTTAAGGAAATAATCATTAGCCTAATCTTCACCTAATCATCATGAGCCTAATCTTCACCTAATCAATTTTATTCAGTATAGAAAGGTCTCTAGCAATTATAAGGCTTCGAACTAACTCAATCAACCCCATAAAACTACCACAGAATGTTTCTAAGCATGATATAATCGTCTAAATATAATTATAATACACTATAATAAACGTCGCTGGTACAGAGAGGGTTAAGGGATTACATTGTCCACCAGGTGAACAAAATAAACTATTTTAGTCCATTCATTCTAAGTTGGGCAGAAATCGTAACCCCAACCTCTCATAACTCAAAAAGGACTAGAGGAAATGAGCTATACATTTACACACCTATTCCCTGGCAGACTCTTCCCGAATGGTAGAAATATTAGCTCGATTCATCTAGTCCTTTTTGAGTTAGAGGTTATAATTTACGATTTCTGCCCAACCTAGAATGAACGGACTATAGTATTGAAGGTGTGTTTATAAAGCGGATAAAACAATAGAAAACAGGGGGATTTATTTCATCTATTTTTCATTCATATTATTATTTTTTCCAGTTAGCTTCATATATATATATTTTTTCAACTGAGTTTTGAATTTCCAATTCCTTCATGTTCCTTACTTCGTCACCCTAAGTTTCAGTTTGTTTTCCTATGGTATCGCAGTTTATTCACATTCCTCCCCTCTTCTTTTGTCATTCATACACAGTTTTCTTTTATCCCTATTATCTACTTCACTCACAATGTATATATATATATATATATATATATATATTCTTATCCAGCTCTGTTGATCCATTTCATGATATCTTTTACCTTTCCCTCATATTTTCCTCTCGCCCTTTTCTGCACTTATTTAAGGAGGGTCACCGGCTTTTGTTTTATCTCTCTCCGTTTCTCTTTCCCTGGCTTGTATCCATTCGGCCCCATTCAGCCAACTGTTTTAAGAAGTTTATCCCCATCCAGGTGTCGATTTCTTCCTGGCGAGCGATAGCGAGCCAGCATTGTATGGAGAAATCCGGCTTCCCCGGAGAAATTTTTCTATCGAAAAATTTGCAAATTTAGCTTGCTGTCAAAACAAAAAATATATATGCTGGCTCGCTACCGCTCGCCAGGAAAATATTGACACCTAGATGGGGGTAAACGTCTTAAAACAGTAGGCTGAATGAGGCCGAATAGATACAAGCCAAAGAGAGGGAGAGAAAGAGAAAAAAAGAGAGGTGGGTTCCCTTAACATCCTGCCTGTCTTCTTCTCCTCTACCATTAGTATTACCCTTCCTTTCATTTCTGTCTCCCTCCTTTCGCAATTTATTTTGTTAGAAATATTTAGACATTACTTCATACACCATATACAAGTTGGCCACCTCGCCTAGGCGGGATCTGGTTGTAATATGAAAACAACAAAAAGACAAACAATATAAATTTGTGTGCACGCAATATAATAGCAAGGGAAGGGGAGTGAGGTAATTGTAGGAAGTAATGTGATTATCGAGAGAGAGAGAGAGATTGAGTGTGTGTATGTGTGTGTTTATCATTAATATGGGGTATTGTAGAAGCCAAGTCCTCATTCCCTGTAATAGAGAAGAATATTATGGTACATATAATGTGTTCGAGTATACAAGGCAAATTAAACCAGGAGACCATAAAACATTTTTGAAATGAAATAATTACGAACAAAATGTGACAATTTAGTTTCGGTTAAAATATAATATGTGGATCGCTCTTCGATCATTCACATTATCATAACAATGGCAAGCAATGAGCCAGTGCACATTATAGAACTATTATAATATTATTTGACTGAACATATTTCTTAATTAAGAACATAAGAACATAAGATCGCGGGAAACTGCATAAGGCCATACGGCCCACACGAGGCAGCTCCCATTCACACCCAGCCCATATCATCCTTATGGGAATCCAACTTACGCTTAAAGCTTTCAACTGTTCCTGAGCTAATCACTGCTCTGGGCAGTCCATTCCACATGTTAACAACTCTATTCCCACACCAGTGTTTTTCTATATCTTTCCTAAATCTAAACTTATCTAATTTGAAACCATTTGAGCGGGTTATGTCTCCGTTCTTCAGCTTTACTACCTCATCTATATCGCCATTATTATTCGTCCTCTTATGGTGAGAAAATGTTCACCTCCGTCTATTTTTATTGTGACTTCACACCTAGTCAACTGTTTGATATCAGCAGATAAAATATGGCACAAGATATCCGACGATTACCCATCCCTGCCATTTATCTAGTCACTGTCACAACAAAAATTGACCTACCGTAGCGTACCATAACTTAGTCTGACCTTTATCAATTTAGTATATGATAATTTTCTTTACCCGAATATGGAGTAAACTTGAAGGCTAACTAACTTTATCCTAATGTAATTTAACCTAAAGACTGTTTCGCATGATTGCTTTTTATTAGATCTTTTTCTTGTCAAGTATGAACATTTACTGCTATAACAGTTGCCAATACTGATGGTGCCTGAAACAATAATGTCAGTCGATGATCACATACAAAAACAAGTGCATACCATTATGAGGTGCCTGCGCAGTGTGTTTTTAAAACATATAATACATGAAGTGCTTTGCTTTAATGGTATTTTGTAATTCAAAGTTAGTCAGTGGATGGTTTGGGAATGTTTTTGGATTCAAAGCTGTAGTCCATTGGCGTGTTTTATATAAAATGTATATACCGTATAATATACCTGTATATATATATATACCGTTGGAATCTTTTATTTTTGTGAAGAATCCGAATACGTAATTGAAAATATGAAATAAGAAAATAACTCCTAGTACCAAAATGAAGCAAAGGTATATGTTGAAAAATCAAAATTTTGCTAGGACAGTCTTTCAACTATATTTTTAATCTTCTTGACTCGATCGCTGAATCCAATTGTGCAAACCGTTTTTAATTTCACCCTTTTTGTGGCCTTGGGAATTAATCAAAGATTTTTACACAAATTTGACATTGATAGGTTAGGTTAGGTTTGCTTAGGTTGGGTTAGGTTAGACTAAAATTTGTGTGTGGCCTTGAGAGTCGTTCAAAGAATTGTACTCAAATTTAAGAGGCTATTTTTTTTCAAAAATATACAATATATATACCATTGGAATCGCAACATCATCACGAATCCGAATATACAATTAAATATATGAAAATCGAAAAGTGCCGAAATTAAGCTAAATTCAATCTTGGCATTAGGTTTTTGTCGAAGCACTAACATTTGGCTGGCGTTTCGATTTATCAATACAGTACTAAGTATTCAAGCCACCTTCCCCCCGTATTTGGCTCGTGAACGGTAAGGTTAATCTGCGAGAGCGGTATCGTCCAAAGATAACCCAATGTATTTGGATTTGGATTTTGTTTAAATTTATACAATACACTTTGACACGCGGAATCGAATGGCGCAAACAGAATTTTAAAAATCTTATAGCTTGGGCTATAGAAGACTTTTAAAGTCCAAAAAACGGTCCCCTGGAAGGCCAAGTCAAAATTGAAATCCTAAACTAATGGTCCGATTTTAATTTTGTTTATGCCATTCGATTCAGCTTGCCAAAGTGAACTTATGGTATAAATGTAAACAAAATCCGTATATAAATGACTCGTCTATGGAGTTTTTAATCTTTAAAATAGGCCTATTGGGCCAAAAATTGGTTAAAAATTAAAACATAATTATACCGTTGAAACCGCAACGGCGAGACGAATCCAAATATGTAATAAAATTGACAAGTCAAAGTCCGGCCAAAATCACCGATTTGCCTGGGCTTAAACCCAAGAATTTTTGAGAAAAAAATTATCGATTCTGGGCAAAAATGAAATCTACGACAACTTCTAGAAGCAGCTCGACGAGAAAAAACAAATGGCGCCAGTTACAATTCTCTAAGACCTATAGTTTAGGCTACAGAGGACTCTTAAAGTCCAAAAAACGGTCCCCTGGGCCCTCCAGGAAGGCCAAGTGAAAATTGAAATCCAAAACTAATGGTTCGATTTTATTTCTGTTTGCCCCATTCGATTCACCTTGCCAAAGTGCACTTATGGTATAAATTTAAAAAAAAATCGTAAATAAATAACTTGTCTATGGATTTTTAAACTCTAAAATAGGCCTATTGTGCCTAATAATGGGTCAAAATTAAAAACTAATTATACCGTTGAAACCGCAACGGCGAGACGAAACCAAATATGTAATAATATTAACAATTCAAAATCCGACCAAAATATATATAATATACAGTGTAATTATATATATATAATATTTATATACTGTATATATATATATATATATATATATATATATATATATATACAGTATAAATAATATATATCAATTATATATTATATATATACATATATATAATACATATACTATATAATATATATATTATGTTTTATATATATTATATATATAAATTATATATAATATATATATATTACTGTATATATATATAGGCCTATATATATATATATATATATATATATATATATATATATATATATATATATATATATATATATATATATATATCGTCTATGGAGTTTTTAAACTTTAAAATAGGCCTATTGAGCCTAAAAAATTGGTCAAAATTAAAAAAATAATTCTACCGTTGAAACCGCAACGGCGAGACGAATCCAAATATGTAATAATTTTGACAAGTCAAAGTCCGACCAAAATATATATATAATATATATGTATTTACAAAATATATATACTGTATATATATAATTTATATAATATATATAGATACTGGTATATATATACTCGGTATATATATATAATTTATATATATATATATAAATATATAATATACAGTATATAATATATACACTATATATATTTACAAAATACATATATATAATTTATAAAATAAATATATATGTAAATTTATATATATATATATATATATATGTATATATATGTATATATATATATTATATATTTATAAATTATACATATTATATATTATACATATTATATATTATACATATTATATATTATACATATATTATATATACATATACATATATATTAAATTATATATATATATTATTATATTTGGGGAGGTGTGGTGGAGTGGTCTTGCCACTGGCCTGGTAATCCAAAGGTCCCGGGTTCAAATCCCGATGTATCAATGGGAAGATATTATTGGGATGGAATTTGTGCTGTACCTGGTATCAGTGCATTACCACAAGCCCACCGAAACGTCAATAAAATACCCTCATTGTTCCCTGATTAAATAGCACTGTATGAATATTCCCATATTCAAAATATGCTATAGGGGTGCAATGCCTGGTGAGTTATCTGCTCAACAGGTGGCGTTGTGTGTGTGTAAGTGTGAGAGTCCGAGTGTAGGGGGTGAGACAGTGAAGCACGGGAACGAGGTGGCTTCAGAGATGGGGTCGTTTCGGGGCCATGAGTGAGCACCGTGCCTCATGTGAAGGCAAGATGGCAGGTGCTCGTTGGACTCTACGTGCTTCACATGTCTCACTCCCTAGACTGGAACAAGACCTCACGGGCTTCACTGTTCATTGTAAAGCGGTGAATGTTAAGGCTCTCAGCCTATGCCCGAGAGGAAGTAAGTTGGAATATAGAAAAAAAAAAAAAAAAAAAAAAAACGGTATATATATACTGTATATATATATATATATATATATATATATATATATATATCGTCTATGGAGTTTTTAAACTTTAAAATAGGCCTTTTGGGCCTAAAAATTGGTCAAAATTAAGTATACCGTTGAAAACGCAACGTGGAGACGAATCCAAATAATTATGTAATAATATTGACATCAAAATCCGACCAAAATATATTATATCTATATATATATTTATATATATATATATATATATATATATATATATATATATATATATATATACAAAATACATATATATAATTTATATATTATATATATATATTATAGATATAA
>CM064501.1:35061918-35118509 GCA_032716605.1 Paralithodes platypus | reverse complement strand
TTTAGATTTTTTTTTTTTTTTTTTTTTTTTTTCTATGTGATTGAGGGAGGCAAAAGGCATAACTGCACTATAGCGAGTGCCTCCCCCATAGTTGAAAGAGTGACAGGACCAAAATCAAGGGACGTTCGAGCCAAAATGCCTGGACACACGGAGTTTGAAGCAATTTAAGTCATAGGAAGAGGGAAAGACTGATTCTGGGAGAGAGTTCCAGAGCTCAGCTGTTGAGTAGAAGAAAGTTTGAGAGTAACGTTTCACTCTTGGGTTGGAGAGTTGCACAGAGTAGGGGTGGGATTGAGTTGCAAGACGGGTACCACGTGCCCTACGTAAAGGAGGTGGTATGCACTGGGATAGCTCTGAGGAACACTGATTATTATAGTAGCGATAGAATAGCGAGAGAGATGCAACATTGCGGCGGAGAGAAAGAGAGATTGCAGAGAGTTGGTGAGTGGACGGGAGTTAATGATACGAAAGGCCTTCCTTTCAACTTTGTCTAGGAGAGCGGTGTGAGAGGAACCTCCCCACACATGTGAACAATACTCAATACAAGGGCGCACTATGCCCCTGTACAGAGCAAGAAGCTGTGCAGGGGAAAAGAACCCCCTAAGGCGGTTGAGCACACCCAGCTTCTGGGAGGCTGCCTTAGCAAGACTGGTAATATGGTCCTGCCAAATGAGAGCAGAAGAAAAAGAGACACCAAGAATATTGAGAGAAGATGAAGGGTTGATTTTTGTATTGTTGAAGAATAAGAGATAGTCCGCTGGGAGATCCTGACGGGTAGATAGATGGAGAAGTTGGGTTTTGGAAGCATTAAAGTTAACAAGGTTTTCTCTGCCCCAATTGGAAATAGTATTTAGATCAGAATTTATGAGTTCTATGGCTTCATTACGTTTGTTGTTGAGGGATTGCTGGCTGGGGCGTTCTGGAAAACAATGGAGTAGTGTAAGGTTGAGTCGTCTGTGTATAAATGGATGGGAATTAAGGTACAGTTAAGGAGATCATTTATAAAAATTAGAAAGAGAATAAAAGATAGGACAGAGCCCTGAGGAACCCCGGAGTTTATAGGGTGAGGAAGTGAACAATGGCCGTCCACAACCGCGGCTATGGAACGGCCGGAAAGGAAATTAGAGACAAAGGCACAGATGGAGGGATAGAAACCGAAGGAGGGTAGTTTAGAAATTAAAGATTTATGCCAGACTCTATCGAAGGCTTTCGATATGTCTAGTGCAATAGAAAAAGTCTCACCGAAGTCCCGAAAGGAGGATGACCAAGAGTTAGTAAGATATGAAAGAAGATCACCAGTAGAGCCACCCTTAAGGAAGCCATACTGGCGATCTGAGAGCAGATTATGAGAAGAGAAATGCTTAAGAAATTTGGAAGCAAGAATAGTTTCAAAAATAGTTTTACTAAGGTTCCTGTAATTTTCCCCTCAAAATCGAGGCTGGAAGCATAATGCAGATTACAGAGACCAGTCAAACAATGTAAGTAATTCGTTTGTCTGACTTATTTGCTTTCATAACACATTCCAGACTAAATTTAACTAAGTGTCATTGAGCCGGGTTATTCTGTTGTTCTTGATAACACCTGAATTAATCATGCTTCAGTATTAAGTATTGCAAAGATTGTTGTACGCATTCAAACAGTCTGAGCAGCACCAAAATACAGATTTCCCAAAAAGAGAGGCAACGAAACCAGACACCTTACTCGGTACATCGAACTACTTTCAACCCCTTGAAGCTTTGACGCGTTTTAGCAGTTTACTTTTGACTAGCATTAGAAGAGTTTATGCAGCTTAGGAAGGATATGTGGGTATTAAAAGGGTAAAGGCTATCTCAATCAACCCTCTGACTTCCATATACCCTTACTAATCTTACTTGAATCTTACTTGAAGATTCAATACATTCAATCTGAATACAATCGTCTAATAATTACCAGAAAACAGAACAAAAATGCATATTGGACCTTGAAAGGGTTAATTGGCCAAACTCGGAATCAACATTAAATAGCACTGTATGAATATTCCCATATTCATAATAGGCTACAGGGGGGCAATGCCTAGTGAGTTAATTGCTCAATAAGTGGCGTTCTGAGAGCGAGGGTCCGAGTCTAGGGGTTGAGACAGTGAGGCGTATAAGGCTTCAGAGATGGGACTGATTCGAACCGTGGGAAGGCAACCGGGCCCCATGCATCTTGCATCTTGCGAAGGCAAGATGGCGGGGGCGGGTTGCAGCTCAAAACGCTTCACATGTCTCACTCCCTAGACTGGAACGAGACCTCACGGGCTTCACCGTTGAATGTACGGTTGAATGTACTGTACAGGCTCTCAGCCTATGCCCGAGAGGGAGTAGTGGGAATATAGAACACAAACAAATCTAATAGACAAATCTGAGTATTTAAGTGTGCTTGGTAACCAACATGGCAGTAAAGTTCTCTCACAGGCATTATACGGTAGGAGTGATGTTATCAGAGAAATGCAGACACACTCCAATTATCGGTCCCCAAGTCCTAGGTCTCCTTTAGTCCTGATAAAACACAGCCTGTAAGCACTAGATGGTGTTGGTTACAAAGGCGTTGTATTCCTCTCTTCCTGTGGGAATTATTTTCCCACAGAGATATTATAATTATAGTTTTATATGTACGAATATACATTCAAATAAATGCATATAAATGTGCATGTAAGAATGTAATTTCATTGCCTCAATGAATCATTTGAGCCATAAATAAATAATTTGAGCCATAAAGAAATCAATTAAAACCAAAACGAAATAATATGAGCAAAAACGAGAGCAGTCGATCCATAATGAGACTTTCGTACTGTACTGTACATTTACGTATTTATGGCCGTCTGTTTATATAATTATGTATAGTCAAAGCTTGACACGAAAATGGAACTCTGCAGTAAGGGACCCAAAATCGGAGAACGAACCCCCAAGTTCGAACTTCGAAATCGCGAATATATAAAATTTTCGCGGTTTCGAGGTTCGAACTCGGGTGTTCGCTTTCCCGATTTTAGGTCCCTAACTGGAAAGTTCCATTTTCGTGTTAAGACCAGATCTACTGTAGTCTATGGTATAATGTAAATAATTCGGGATTTAAGGTATATAATATTATATATACTGTAGTTAAGATACAGTATTGTAGAATATAGTAGTTATTGTATACAATTATCAAGATAGTTAGAACACTAAATTACAATTTGGATTCGTACGCCCTTAAAACAACATGAGCACTATTTTGTATATTCTTTCGTCATTTAAAAGTGTCCAGGAAAGAAAAAATACCAGTTTATTATAGAGGTGCGCAGTGAACGGTCATAAGAATATTAACTCTCTGGAGATATATTTACTTAAACTTTATATAAGTGCAAGAACTTCACTAAACAATTACACAAAACATAAATAGTGACTGCAAGCGTTACTACGAAGCCTCACGGATCCAAGATTCCGGGACATCACAACATATGGCCGATCCCGGTATAACTCTAGCGGTGGCTCCAACTCGATTTTGGTATGTAAATTATTTCTGTTCATCTATCTATGTTCTTACTTGTTGGTTTCTGGTATTATAAACTGGGGCATTTTCGTTTTACAATTATACTAGTTTCTCACAGCTCGGCCCATCAGTTGTATAGTGGTCAACATCTGCAATACCTCCCTTCAACCCCTCCCCTCCTTCCTCTACCCCCTACCCCCATGCAGGCTGACCACCCATCACCCTAGGAATTAACGCTAATTCTCTCTCTCTCTCTCTCTGGGAAGATACTCGCAGTGGAAAGACAGATCGATTGTTTTTGCTCGTTGCACATTCATTACAGAGTGTTCCACTGTAGAACTGTTTACAGGTTCTGAGGGAAGGTTGGGTCAATATACAGGAGGCGCTACAATATAGGTAGCAAAATTCGGTTCAATGTTATTTTAATACCACAAATTTTTGTGATATATTTGAATATAAATATTGAATCTATATGCTCTAAAGATCATAAGAAATTTTGTTTTAACCCTCGGCAAAACCTAATAAAAAACGTATGGTACTATACAAAGAAATCGTAACAAGGTTGTCAATACGGTACTTCCAGTTATCGATAGCTCTAAAGATCATATGAACATGTGTTAAACCCTCGGAAAAACCTAATATGAAAGTATGGTACTAAAATTTAATTTTCGTAACAAGGTTGTCAATACGGTACTTTCCCGTTATCAATGTACAATCAAAGCTGAAGATTGCACAGTAAACACTGTAGACTTCATCGACTTTCACCTTCGTATAATGACATCCAATTTTTTTTTTTTTATTAACTAAGGGATTAGTACTCAACCAGCGGGGGTGTGGGGGCAGCAGCCCCCACCCATAATACTAGGTTAGGTTAGGTAAGGTTGTTAGGTTAGGCTAATGTCTCTTCAAATCACTATCAGGGGGAGGGACGTGTCTCAACATCGATCGATAGGCCTAATGGGGAAAATAGGTTTTCCCGAGATTTCTAATTAATTACAAACACTATATATTGATGCAAATGAACAATTTTGTTTATAAAAAACACTCGGAAAATTTGTGGTATTAAAATAAAAAATTTCCCAAAATTCTAATGGTAGTTTTGGGTTCCTATCATCATATGCTTCATTTCTATATACTTTTTTATCCCCGGGGAAAAACAAACAAATCTTGGGTTTTTATTTTTGTATTGTATTTTTTTTTTATTTTTTTTATTAACCTAACCAAAAAACCTAACCTAACCTAACCTAAATGTATTTGTGGGCTATTAGGTTAGGTTAGGTTAGGTTTTTTGGTTAGGTTAATGACCAAAACAAAAAATCCCAAGAAAATAAATGAAAAATCCCAAGATTTTGTTTTTTTCCCCCAGGGATAAAAGTATATAGAAATGAAGCATATGATGATAGGAACCCAAAACTACCATTATAATTTTGCTACCTATATTGTAGCGCCTCCTGTATATTGACCGAAGGGTGTTCCAGGTAGAACAGGGTTTAATTCTAGTTTCGCTTTCACAGCATACTCATAAATTTCTATGGCTACTTTAGAGTTGTCATATACCATACTTAATTCCTATATATGTCCAAAGCGGCGGATATGCATTATAAGTAATTATACCTAGGCTACTGTAAAAAAAAAAAAAAAAATCTCCCCATATGCGGCACCATAGCTATTATATAATACTAGGTTAGGTTAGGTAAGGTTGTTAGGTTAGGCTAATGTCGTTAATGTAGTTTATTATAATTATATTACGTCTTTTACCCAGCAATTTCCCTGATCTTCATAGTCGGTCGGGAAGCTATGCCTTTACAACGGCGCCTCCCTTTTGTCGCTGTGTACGTGAAACTAGAATTTTACCTAGAACAGATCTTATTCGTGAAAAAGTTATATCTGTGCTAAACGTTTTATATTATAACTTCCAGGGGTAAGTCTACAGTTATACTACCCCTCCCCCACTACCCCCCACCACCTCCCACCTTCAAAACACGCCTTTTAGCGTGCTTTTGGATGGTTCAGCAGACGCGGAAACTGGAAAAATAATTAATTTGATAACAATTTATCACCAACCAGATAAGAGTTTTTCAGGTAATTTGTTGTTGTTTTTTTTTTTTTATTAGATATACAGTGTTGTTTAATACCGAGGACTGTCGCATTTTAGTATTTTTAACATTAGCCTAACCTAACCTAACCTAACCGAAAACGGTTAAACTTGAAGACAACCCGGATACGAGCCCCATCGATAATTATCAGTGTTCTAGAAGTTTCACGGACGATACTATGTTGGTGTACATGTAATTACTGTCGCAAATTCACTGTAAGTGAAATACGATAAACTGTTGCATTGTTCACCGATAAACAGGGAACGTGAGCTGGGTTTAGACCGTCGCGTACCCATAAACAGGGAACGTGAGCTGGGTTTAGACCGTCGGTTAGTTTTCGGTTAGGTTAGGTTAGGCTAATGTTGAAAATACTAAAATGCGACGGTCCTCGGTATTAAACAACACTGTATATCAAATAAAACTTAAAAAAAACACTAAAATTAACTAGTAAAAAGGCTGTCCGGGGTCTCTTCAATTTTTACCCCGAAAACTAACCTGTCTCGCGACCGGTCTAAACCCAGCTCGGGATGGATGGAGAGTTCGGGCGTACGGTCGTCATTGTTTACATAGAGCGATCGCCGCGGTCGCACTTACGTTCCCGTCTATTTCGACGCTATATTTTCTGCTATTTGCCCCCTGTCATTACTACATGAATACTAGGTTAGGTTAGGATAGGTTAGGTTAAAATAGACGGGAACATGATGGGAAAGGTCCGATGCCATTACGCGTAATGTAAACAAAGATGGCGGTACGCCCGCTCACTACATCCTATCCCCCAGCTCATGTTCCCTTGTTTATGGGTGCACGGTCTAAACCCAGATCACGTTCCCTGTTTATGGGTTCGCGAAGGTTTGTAATACTTCAATGTATCTATTTCAAGTCAAATATACATTTCCGCGCATCATCAAACCATACTAAGTTTACTACTAATAAGATTAACCCATTAGTACCAACAGAATAGCGACAAAATAGGGGTAGTATAACTGTAGATTTATCGGTAAATTTCTATAATTGCACCTATACGAGCTAAACACATTAGTATTGTATTTAACAGGAAGGTACGATGAGGTAAGTGATGTGGTGTAGGTGACAATATGCGGAAATGGATTATAAGGGCATTCCACCCCGTCTGACAAAAGTCTATCAATCTAGATGTGACAGAGTTTACAATGTTTCAGAGAGACATTAGCCTAACCTAACAACCTTACCTAACCTATCCTAGTATTATGGGTGGGGGCTGCCGCCCCCACACCCCCGCTGGTTGGGTTAAACGGTAGAAATCCAGTTGGGAGTATTAATAGATTTTCGTAAGGGGGTGGAATGCCCTTATAATCCATTTCCGCATATTGTCACCTATACCACATCACTTTCCTCGTAGTACCTTCCTGTTAAATACAATAATAATTTGTTTAGCTCGTATAGGTGCAATTATAGAATAATTCCGATTTATCATGTTATATACTAAGGACTGGCGGAAATGAGCATTTACCCATTATCAATCTAAAAACACGGCCCCCACTAGTGGGGAGGGCTATGAAGATCAGTAAAATTGCGGGGTAAAATACGTAAATAAGGGGTAATATTAGCCTAACCTAACAACCTGACCTAACCTAACATAGTATAGTAGGTGGGGGCTGCTGCCTCCACACCCCCGCTGGTTTGGTATTAAAATAATAAAAGATTGACGGTCGCCGAAAATAAAATAAAATCGATGACGTCTACGGAATTTACTCCGCAATCTTCAGCTTCGCTGAGGATAACAGGAAGTAAATATTAACTTTTTCACAGTAATTACAATTCCATTTCCGGGTAAAATTCTAGTTTCACGTACACAGCGACAAAAGGGAGGCGCCGTTGTAAAGGCATAGCTTCCCGACCAACTATGAAGATCAGGGAAATTGCTGGGTAAAAGACGTAATATAATGATAATAAACTACATTAACGACATTAGTCTAACCTAACAACCTAACCTAACCTAGTATTATGTAATAGCTATGGTGCCGCATATGGGGAGAAAATATATATATTTTATTACAGTAGGTATAATTCCTTATAATGCATTTCCGCCGCTTTGGACATATATAGGAATTAAGTATGGTATATGACAACTCTAAAGTAGCCATAGAAATTTATGAGTATGCTGTGAAAGCGAAACTAGAATTAAACCCATTTCCGCCGCTACTGACCGATATAGGAATGAAGTATGGTATATGACAAATTTATAGAAGCCATATAAATTGATGAGTGCTGTGAAACCGGATCTAGAATTAAACCCACATTGGAATTATAACTAACACCATGAACATAAGAACATAAGAACATAAGAAAATGGGAGTCTGCAGAAAGCCGATTGGCCTAAGCAAGGCAGATCCCTGTCCCACACAACCCCAGTTCAATTACAAAGCCCAATTATAGGCTCAACACTCTAATACCCTGAGGATCATCTTACCAAAACGGTTAGAGATTAACGCAGGATTATGGGGGTATGCAGAGTGCTGATTGGCCCAACCCGGCTGATCCCCCTTCACACCCAACCCTTCTCGTCCATATGCTTATCCAACTTTATCTTAAAGCTCCCTACCGTTTTAGACCACACTATAGCACTTGGTAGTCCATTCCACCCATCTACAACTCTGTTACCAAACCAATATTTGCCTATATCTTTTCTGAAACGAAATTTATCTAATTTGAAACCATTGGTACGAGTTCTTTCGCTATCACTGAGCTTTAGTACATTTGTCATGTCCCCTTTGTTAATCCCACTAACCCACTTGAACACCTCTATCATATCCCCTCTAACTCTGCGTCTCTCTAACGAATGTAAACCTAATTTCTTCAACCTTTCTTCATACGAAAGATTTCTAATATTATGGATCATTTGTGTCATTCTACGCTGTACTCTCTCCAATGAATCTATGTCCATTCTGTAATAAGGACACCAAAATCCATATGGGGTCTCACTAATGACAAGTAAAGTTTTAAGATAACATCAGCAGTTCTGTTACTCACACTCCTAGAGATGAACCCGAGAATCCTGTTTGCCTTATTACGAACGCTTATACACTGTTTTCTAGGCTTCAAATCATTGCTAACAAACACACCTAGATCTTTCTCACAGTCTGAATTTTCTAATTCTAAATTAGCTAGTTTATATTTAACATTTGTATGCATCTTCCCTATCTTTAATACCTTGCATTTGTCAACACTCGTTTCTCAAAATCTGGAGGAAAACACATGCAAAATAAGGGTGCGAGCCTATTCCCTACAATTACCCATTCTTAACTTTTTCAAGCTATCTCAAACTAAATCGAACCCCATTTTTGTATTTGTTATTTACGTAGTATATTTATTTCGGCGGTTCATTTAAACAGTTCGAGGAGTAAAAAGTGGGGCCATAACGCGTGTCCCAGCGCATACACATTGCTAGGTTGCCTAAAAACTCTCGGGCAGAAAGAGAAGCGGGGACAATGGAACAATAAGGTGAATGTCTCTAGGTAGCCCCGACTGCGTGTTATGTGAGCGGCTGAACAACACCTGTCAAGTCGCTGTTAAGTGTTCGTTGTACAAGTAGCTGGTGCTCTACTAAGTGTTAAATCTGATAGTGAACATCTAATATTGGAAGAAACTTACTCGTTCTCTTTGGCTAAAGAAATATTTCAAATGTTGCATCAGCCACTTACTGTATATCTGACATTTCTTTGCACATTATAGAACAGATAGGCGAATGACCAAGTTTCGTGAATATTCATTCATTAATCTCTCTCTCTCTCTCTCTCTCTCTCTCTCTATATATATATATATATATATATATATATATATATATATATATATATATATATATATATATATATATACTGCATATTTCACAAATACACGCACACACAGACACACGAACATCAACAACAACAATAACCCATGCACAGGGTAATAAAAACGTAAATACCCGCCCCGGCAATGTAAACATGTCCCCGGACTATCCCAGACCTTCCTTACAGAGTAATTCACTATCATCACAAAGTCTCCGGTGCCGTGAAATGTGGTGATCAACATGACAATAGGTGAACAGCTCAATTTGGAGCGTGTTGAGAGAGAGAGAGAGAGAGGGAGAGGGGGAGGGGGCGGGGGCGGGGACTGGGAAGGAATTTAGGGTAGTCAGAACTGTGAAGTGATGCAGAAAATGAATGAATTAAATTCCTCTCATAGCTCAGTCTGTATTGGTGAAATGACCACCAGAAGCTTCAATCCCCGAGAGGGCGCCCCTCTTCCCACCCAACACCACTTACACTCGTATGTCTGTCAACTCCATCCTTCCATCTTATTCTCGGTCTAACCTTCGTCTCCGCCCTTCTACCTCATTCTCATAATTATACACTTTAGTCTTTTTATCACTCTCCATGCTCTCCACATGATCGAAGCAGCTTAAAGTGTTCCTCTTTACACTCCTGTACATCAATATTCATATCACATCGCTCTCGTACTTCCTCATTTTCCTGTCTGCCTCTCCATGTGACCTCATACGCTCTCATTTCGGCCCCTCTCACTTTTGATTTATGCCTCTCCATCAACGTCCTGCTTCACTCACGTACATCAAATGTCGGGATCACCACACCATCAAACCATACAGTAACTTCTTTACTTTCAATCTCACTTTCCTATTCCAAGTCACTGCTTGCAGTGCAAGTCACTACTTGCAGTGTATCTATACCCTTCCTTCCCTCCCTGTTGCATCCTCTTTCGCATTTCATCCTCCAAACTCTCATCTTTACTGACCACACATGCCCAATGCCCATTGACATAAATGAGCGGACATTTTCCACTACCTGGCCTTACTTCACTACTTATGTATGTATGTATTTACTCAGGCCCATTCCCCATTTTTTTTTTTTTTTCTGAGGGTGGCCGACTTCAGACAGAGCCCAAATAAGGACAACACAACACGACAGAAAACAATGAACACACACACACACATCTAGTTCACCCAGGAGAAGACCCAGAGACCAGGGATCACCAAGGTCTCTTCAGCACTCCCCCGGCCCCCAACCACCCGAAGAGGTTCCTACCTTACCTTATTTCACATTGTGGCTACATTCCTCTCAAAGACCATAATCTTACTCATTGACCTTCAGGTTCCGTTTCTCACACACGGTACCAAACATATTCACCCAAACACTGCAACTCCCATTCATCATCACTCGAAAGAACTATACCCACCAGCAATCAGCAGCTCAGGCTTTTTCTTCTAACATCCTTTTCTTACCAGGTGAGCTTGAACATCCACTGCTCTTCTGTATATATTTACGTGACTCCATCCATATATATACTAACCAACCATGAAGACATCACCCACCCTTTGCTTTAACCCACCATTCAGCTCAAGGAACTCGCTATGTTTACACACACTGCTACCCTTGCACCTTCCTAATATGCTCTTCACCACTTCCATAAATTAGTATGGATGACTAAATATAAAAGTGTATCACATTATTTGGAAAACACCTCTTTACATTTGATTTATCTTATATGTAATCAATAACATATGCAATGGAACTAATGTATGTATTGAATAAAGCAAATCTACTATATCTGGATAGTATTCGTTTCGCGCGCAATCGCGTGTGTGTGTGTGTGTGTGTGTGTGTGTGTGTGTGTGTGTTACTCAGTTACTTGTTCGTCAAGGGGAATCCACGCAATGCGAGCTAAGCTCATTATTATCGCGCCTCCTTAACTGGGAATGTATTGCGTGAAATGCATGTTAAGTGTTTTATGTACTGTTGGCATGGCTGTGGATGTGTGTGTAGTCTGTATTTAGCCAATTGGCGACATCGGAAACGAAGGCTTAGGGTGGATCTGTATGGTACCATTCTCACTATAGACGGTACCGTCTCGCCCGAAGGCTTAGGTAGCCATCAGCTTAGGTGAACCATATGATACCCATCTCGCCTTGTACCATTTTTGCCAACCCCAGATGGGACGTCACAACGTCGTCCACTTATTCCAGGTACCTATTTACAGCTAGGTGAACTGAGGCTAACACATGAAAGGAGACAAGCCCAATTTGTCTCCGCCCGGCCGGGGATTGAACCCCCGACCCCTCGTGTGTGAGACGAGAGCTCTACCTACTAGGCTACGGGCTGTGTGTGTGTGTGTGTGTGTGTGTGTGTGTGTGTGTGTGTGTGTGTGTTACTCAGTTACATGTTCGTCAAGGGGAATCCACGCAATGCGAGCTAAGCTCATTATTATCGCGCCTCCTTAACTGGGAATGTATTGCGTGAAATGCATGTTAAGTGTTTATGTATCGTTGGAAATGGCTGTGGATGTGTGTGTAGTCTGTATTTTTAGCCATTTGGCGACATCTGGAAACGAAGGCTTAGGGTTAATCTGTACGGTACCATTCTCACTACGGTACCAGTCTCACCCGAAGGCTTAGGTTGACCAATAGCTTAGGTTGACCAGTACGATACCCATCTCACCTTGTAACCGATCACCAACCCCAGATGGGACGTCACAACTTCGTCCACTTATACCAGGTTCCTATTTATACTGCTAGGTGAACAGAGGCTACACCGTTAGGAGACTTGCCCAAATGTCTCTTCCCCGCCCGGGTCTCGAACCCCGGGACCTTCTGGTTGTGAGCCAGACGCGCTATCAGTTACGCCACGGGGAGGGGTGTGTGTGTGTGTGTGTGTGTGTGTGTGTGTGTGTGTGTGTGTGTGTGTGTGTGTGTGTGTGTGTGTGTGTGTGTGTGTGTGTGTGTGTGTGTGTGTGTGTGTGTGTGTGTGTGTGCCCTCTCCATATTCCCAAGGTTTTGCACGCCTATGCTAGTGGCCAGTATTTGCAACCGTGTGTATCCCCCCATCCCCCTTCTCTCTCTCTCTCTCTCTCTCTCTCTCTCTCTCTCTCTCTCTCTCTCTCTCTCTCTCTCTCTCTCTCTCTCTCTCTCCTCTATCGATATGTCTATATATCTATATCTATATCTATCTATCTATCTATTGCCTGACGCCGTGATCCCCGAAGGGGTGGCCACGACCGAACCGCCCCCATGCACCTCTGTCCCCAGTCAGTCGACGCCCCTCCCCCCAACCAGCACCGCCTTCGTTCATGTAGTTCCTCACTCCATCCTTCCACCTCATATTCGGTCTTCCTCTCCCCCTCTGTCCCTCCACCTCGCTCTCGTACACCCTCTTAGTCATTCTCTCGCTTTCCATACGTTCCATATGGCCGAACCATCTCAAGTTGTTCCTTTTCACACTTTCCAGCACATCTACCTCCACACCACACCTCCTTCTTACTTCCTCATTAGTCTGTCTATCCCTCCATGTAACTCCGCACGCACTCCTTAAGTATATAATGTATCTAATTATCTCTCATTGGTTGTGTACCATTTTTTAAGGGGGTACTGTTGTTTTTTGGTCTATGTATATATCTATTAATCTAATTTTGAGTTTCCTCTCTAGACCTCCATCAAGCTTATAAAAATACCCCCCAGACACCCTTTCAATATAAATATGTAAATATTTTGGTAGAAAAATGTCACGGCCGAAAGCCGGTTCCTTCCAAAATAACAGGCTCGCTATCGCTTACCAGGAAAAAAATCGACACCTAAATGGCACGAAAGGTCTCTAAATCGCCAAACTAACAGAAATAAATTCTTAAATTCTCAAAAAGTAATATGCTATACATGAGGGAGAAGGGGGTCCAGAAAAAGCGTCTACCTCTCCCTTAACAAAGGTCTAATATCAGGTTTGCATAGGGTCTGTTTTTATTACCGGTTTATGTTAAAGATTTAAACTTGTGACAAATGTGATATTATCTACTATCATATACGCTATATACAACTATGCTGTGTGGTATCTTGTAAATTTGATTTATTACAGGTAATATACCCATTTTGTCAACTTTACAATCAAACTTATAATTCTGTAAAAATATCTTATTCAACTGTAAGAAATATCTAAACAGGAACATTTTATTTTGTAGTTTGCAACAGTAAGACCTCTTATTATTGCACGTTTGAGTGGATATTTAATTTCAATTGAATGCATGATGCTCTATGTGTGGAATACTGTATGTTAATGGAAAACCATGCCTCCAGTTAGCCCCGTGGAGGTGTTACTGGATAGGATAGGATGGCTGAAGTAAAGATTGAACACATATTTTAACAATACATTGGAGGGGTTACTAGGGGGTACTGGATTTGAAGTTTCGTTGGTGGATTGTTGTGGGGGGGGGGGGGGGGGGACATTTACATGGGAGATGTTGGGCCGTCCGGCTGGCTCAGTTGATAGCGTGCCTGATTCCCATCTTGAAGGTCTCGCGTTCAATCCCCGCTCAGATTGAAAAGTTTTTCTGGGACATAGCCGGCGGTTACCATCTTCCCATAAGCAAGGGGATGGGTAATGGTCTCTGGTAGACTAAAGAAAGCCAAGCGCTTGTGAATCCTCGAAGGAGGAGATACGGGCGCTATATAAGTAACCAGAAGATTATTATTATTATTAGAAGAAAAGTGAAGAAATAGAAGTATAGTAGGAGGTGTTACTGAACTTCTGATCAGCTGACTAATACTGTCTCTGATCCATGGGTGGCATTGGTCACCTGAGGGCAAGGTCATCACCCTATTGGTCAGGACAGTAGACCATAGTGACGACACGTTGGTCCTGCCTTCCTATTGGGCAATTTTATCTCCTATATGTCTCCACACGATATTCCGTCCTCTCCACACCCAGCCCAACAACCAATGGGAGGGTAGGAACAGTGTGACGTCACTGTGGTTCTTCTGTCCTGACCAATAGCGTGGTGATCTTGACCTCCAGATGACCATTAATGACCACTGAGTGACCAACCCGTTGACCACAGGAACTCCCCCGACCCACAGTGGCCTCACCCGGGGACCAAACACTGCTGCTCTGGTCTGTTATAGTCAGTTTGTCAGTGATTATCACTTGGGTGGTCTACATAGTTTGTCATTAGTCCAGAATAATGAAATATTTAAGGATAAAATGAGAAGGTTTGCTCCCTGTTCTTAAATTTAAGGACAAAATGCTTAATACAAAAGTAATCAAAGAAGGTCCAACGGTTAATACCGTTATATAATGGTCAACAAATGCCATTATACACCAAATATTTTAATGTGCACATTGCTCTATTTTGACTTTATTTAACTTTCAACATTATACAAAAATGTGTACATGATTTTTAGAACATCTTTATAATAAAGTACTTTGTATCGGGACTTAAAACTGGAATGCTGTTTTGATGACATCGCAGTCATTTCGTCAATTGTATTGAATCTAAGTACTGCTAATGTGATTCCCAATATATGGGATTCGGATTCACATACTCATTATTTCCATTAAGGGGAGATCTCCACTTGAGGGATTTTTTTCTTGACCCCTTTCTCCCTCATGTCTAGCCCCATTGCTTTTGAGATTTTAAGACGTTTGCCCCATTAGTTTGACGATTTTAAGAATTTTCGCCCCATTATGTCACTTTTAAGACCTTTCGTGCCATTTAGGTGTCGATTTTTTCCTGGCGAGCGATAGCGAGCCTGTAATTTAAGAGGAACCGGCCTTCGGCCGGGAAATTTTTCTACCGAAAAATGTACAAATTTATCTTGGAAGGGTGTCAAGGGGGTATAATTTCAAGATTGATGGAAGTCTAGGAAACGCACTAAAAACCTCCCCTTAAAGTGCAATGATAGTCACTCAGTCACCACCTCTCCTGACGATGATAGTTTAAGGGGCCGGTTTTCTGTACCACTTTCTCCCTCATGTTTAGCCCCATTAGTTTTCAGATGTTAAGATGTTTACCCCATTAGTTAGTCAGTTTTAGGACCTTTCGCCCCAATTTTTCGTCAATATTTAGACCTTTCGTGCTATTTAGGTGTCAATTATTTCCCTGGCGAACGATAGTGAGCCTGTAATGTTGGAAGAACCGGGACCGGGACATTTTTATACCGACAAATGTACAAATTAATCTAAAAGGGGGATCTAATGGATGTCTTTTTTTAATTTGATGGAAGTTTAGGGAGGAAACTAGACACATAATGAATACATGCAAAAATCACCCAAAAAGTGAACCATCCCCCCCTTAAAGCTTACTTTATAATATTATTCCCAGGTAATGGTGATATTTCAAACAAAAACTATTTTGGTTGATAATCATTAATTTTGTCAATTACACATGTATTAGGATGGGTAGCATTAAAGGAGAACACTGCAGGACTCTTCTTCTTACCTCTGACCGGGTATAGGCTATCATAGTGTTTACTAGCTTATACCCCTTTGAAAGGACATTAGCCTAACCTAACAACCTTACCTAACCTATCCTAGTATTATAGGTGGGGGCTGCCGCCCCCAGGGCCCCACACCCCCGCTTTGACTTAAATTTTTGGTGTATTTGTCTGTGAAGTGGGTATTTTTCAATTTGTTGATAACGAAAATCCTCCATGCACTAGTGTTGTTGAATAAAACTTTAGGATGTTGTCTTGTACTTGGAGTATATCTATTGAATACACAGGAAGTTATTTACGAACTACTGTATATACTGTATAAGTGTTGCATAGGTTAATGTGGCTATGAGCAGGGGGAGAGAGAGCGAGAGAGAGAGTTCCCAGGGTGACGGGTGGTCAGTGTGCAGGTTGGGAGGGAGAGGAAGGGGGGAGGGGGTTGTAGGTTGAAGGAAGGCATTGCAGATGTTGACCACTATACAACTGATAGGCCTCACCGTGAGAAGCTAATTTTGCACACACACACACGCACACACACACCTACGGGTTATGATGACATACCTATGTCTATAGTGAGGAAGGTCATCCATATACTGTCACCTATTATTTTACACTTATGTAATAGTTCATTCGCGACTTGGATTTTCCCTCAGGATCTTAAAGTTGCCAAAATAATACCTATTTTTAAGTCAGGAGATGTAGGTCTTTTTAAAAATCATCGACCAGTATCTGTTTTACCTGCCATAAGTAAAATATTAGAAAAAGTTATGTTTGATAGGCTCATGGATTATTGCACTACTAATGGTATTTTGTCAGATGCCCAATATGGATTTAGGAAAGGACGTTCCACTGAATTAGCCTTATCAAAATTCAAAAGTGATATCCTCAGTTCCTTTGACAATAAAGATTATTTAATAAGCATATTTTTAGATCTGTCTAAGGCATTTGATACGGTTCACCATCAGATTTTGTTAGATAAACTCAAACATTATGGAATTTGAGATATTTCACATACTTGGTTTCAGTCATACTTAAGTAATCGGAGGCAATATGTGCAATATAAGGACTGCAACTCTGAACAAAAGTTTATAACATATGGAGTCCCACAGGGGTCCATATTGGGCCCACTGCTCTTCATTTGATATATTAATTATTTTATTAACTCTAGCACTATATTTAACTTCCTGTTATTTGCCGATGATAGCACTTTGTATGCCAGACACAGGGATCTACGTTTCCTAATAGATTTAGTCAATAATGAGCTAAATAACATAGCAAGGTGGATACAAGCTAATAAGCTTACTCTTAATATTGACAAAACTAAGTATATAATTTTTAAGAGGAATAAATCTATCGCTCAAAATTTAGCACCAATTAAGATTGCAAATAATGTACTAAAGGAGGAGGAACATATAAAGTGTCTTGGTGTTATGGTGGATAACAGGCTGTCGTGGGGCATACATATACATGATTTGAAAAACAAACTTAATAAGCAATGTGGCATACTCTACCTTACACGACACTGCTTTAATATTAGTGCTCTAAAACAATTATATTATAGTCTTATCTATCCACAGTTGTTATATTGCCAAACAATTTGGGGTGCAACTAGTAAAACCAAATTATTAACTATTGAAAAATCACAAAAAAGAATAATTAGAACTATATCACATAAATCAAGATATGCCCACACAAATGAACTTTTTAGTAAACTTGAATTATTTAAGTTTAAGGATATCAATACTTATTGCAGTGCGCTTTTCGTATTTAAATGTCTGCATAACCTTGATAGCACTGATTTGTTTACACCTAGTAACAATGAAAGGTACAATTTAAGGGGAACTGATCTATTAAGAATTCCTCTCATGACTTCTAGTCAAGCTCAGACATGTATAAAATATCATGGAGTTAAGGTGTGGAACGGATTACCTCAAAATTTAAGAAATATACAGGAAATATCTCGGTTTAAGAGGCAATTAAAATCTTTTCTATTAACACAATATCAACAGTGACTACTAAAATAGGTATATCACCAATTATACTACCAATAATTACAACATCCCTATCACCTAGATCGACAAATGTATAACCTTTAACAATATTTACGCTGACTGTGCGTGTATACAGTATATGTGTAGAGTCACGTAAAGGGTTGAATGAGCTTGAATACTATTTTGTAATAAACATGCTCCTATTTTTGTCTGTAAAGGTGTATATAATGTATGTGTAGTTGGCATTTGTATGCAAAATGTTTTTTTATATAGACATGGATATATACTCTACAGTAAATTATTAACCATGTTCTCATATATAGGTCTAAATGAATGGTGTAAGTGTGTACTTCATGCACAACAAAGTTTATGTCCTTTACTAATTAGGCATATACTGTTAGGGAAGCGTATGTGTCTTTGTGTCGAATTGTGGGTATAATTATTGCGAGTATGGCCTTTGAACATCAAGTCAATAGTTGTACAATGTATGTTATATATATATTCATTTTTTGTAAATGGTATTACATGGGTAATTATGAAAATAAACAATCAACTGTGAGCTCTGGGAAGTGAGTGTGACCTCCGTGTTAATCACCATTAATTTAATTTGTTTTATTTTATTATATTTTGCCTACATACATCCCTTTTCGAAGTTTGACAAATTCTTTACAACACGTAGTTCCCAGGGCACATAGCTGTGACTAAGTATATTATAATTATACAATTGCATTTTTGGTAGATCGAGTTATAGCCAGGTGCCTTTAAGAGAGACATCTCTCAAAAGGCTCAGCCTTATTTGTTTGTATTATTATTATATATTTTTGTTTTTAATAAATCATTTGTAAGCAAAATTGTATTGTATACTAAAGGCTAAATAAAAAAGATTTCAATTCAATTCAATTCAATACACACACACAAACACATCTGTGAATGCACGCACTAGTCCTAGATATATAGGTATAGTCGTGGACAGGAATATTTGGACAAGTGTAGAAGGCATAATTGGAGATGAACCGAGTTCCTCCTCCTCAAACTGCTCAAGATCGTCTAAATATAGCGTTCATAAAATTATAAAGACGTCACTGGTACAGAAGAGGTTAATTGACGATTCGTTCATACTTGCGGTCAATTTTGTTCGTATAATAGTTATAGGTAGCGCCAACGAACTTGACAATAATCTCGATCCCTGTCCTATTTGTAACTCCAAAGTGCCTAGAGCAAATTGGCTGTAAATATCCACACCTATATTTCCTGGTGGACTCTTCCCAAATGATAGAAACGTCAGCCCAGTTGCTTTCATTCATTTCGTGTTATAAGAAGCTATTGGGTCAAGATTATTGGCAAGTTCGCTGGCGCTACCTTTAGTATTGGTTAGTAAGTCTGGGCTGTGGACTTTCTCTCTCTCTCTCTGTTCTAGATCTCTGTCCCTACCTCGACTTTCTCTCTCTGTTCTAGATATCTCTCCCTACCTCGACTTTCTCTCTCTCTGTTATAGATCTCTCTCCCTACCTCGACTTTAACTCTCTCTCTGTTCTAGATCTCTCTCCCTACCTAGACTTTCTCTCTCCCGGCCTGACCTTCCCTGCTCAGCGCCCCACATTTACCTCCACCCTGACCCAGCCACCAGTCTGACATATTCAGTTCAACGAAGAGAGTGCAAATGTAGGAGACTGGTCCACTTTCCCTACCTGCACTGCTCCATTTATCTTTACGGTCTCTCTTGGTCGTTCATATTCCATGTTTCGTGTTTTGTTTTTCTGTGTAAGTGATCGTTCCTTTGTAGTTGTTATTCGAGTGATATTCTCAGTCAGTCAGTCAGTAGCCAGCTCTTACTTCCACATGGGGTAGGTAGGTAGAGAGGGTAGCAAGAGACACGAGAAAGGAAAAACAGGTGACAGGAGAAGAACACATACAACAGTTCGTGTTCATATTCCAATTTTATTTGTGCAAGTTATCGTTCTTTGCTGTTTGTTAGCAAAGTGATATTCTTATTTGCTGCTTACCTTTTCTAATATCTGTGTATTCTTCGTTAATGATGCACTTTATTATTACCTGTGTTGTATTAATATTCTTAATATTTCCTGTATAATCTCTTCGTGTCTCAGTGTTGCATTTTGTTATTATTTATATTTTTGTCATCCTTCCTTGCTATTCGAGTTTTTTGTTCTAAATAGTTGTAAGTTTGTTCCACTACACTCTTTTATACTGTATTGATTTTATGTTCAGCATTATCCTTCGTGTATTCTAAACCACCTACTTTATGTTCTACATAGTTGTCTTCGCCAAACGAAGATTTTACAGATTAAGTGATCGTTGCTCTCTGTTTGTCTGATTATCTGTTTGCTTGACCGTTTGTTTGTAGGCAAGATTTCTCAAAAAAATAATATACGGATTTAGACGAAACTTCGTCAGTACCTTCATTTGGTACCAGAATAGAAACAATTCACTTTTGGTCAAAATCTAATTACGTGTTCGCCCCCCGCCCCCGTAGCGGTTACCCTCGTACTCACCATGAGACATATTGGTTACCTAAGGGCTTCACACAAAAATGATAATGACTGAATGACATCATCTAAGGGGTTAGTGGTTTAATCTCCCCAAGACTAAATACCATTATCTCTAAATTGCATACATTAATTTGATAAATATTTGGATGCTGGCTTCAGTGGAGATCATTGACTCAAAATTGTTCACTCCAATCATTCAGGTAATCCCGGCTACGGGCCAAAATCATATAACCCATACCAAATGGAATAATTCGAGCACCCTGTTCACCCCATATTGGTCACTGACCAAAACAGCCAAGGAGAAATACGGCCACAGGCAAAAACTATCCTGGACAAAAACGGCTCATCTATTCAACCGCATAGACCAAATTGGCCACGGACCAAAACCGCCACAAACCAAAACAGTGCTTTGCACGCATGGCGGAGGTATGTTCAACTGAACATTCTTGCTTTGTAATATGGTCTGGTAAAGCTACACCTATACTCTCCCTATTTATTCGTTATTTTCTTTTGAGAACATTCTTTTTTAGTCCTACCTTCTTCAGGAAGCCCTACTGATGCACTGATTGTGGGAGCCTAGCTGGGGACAGGAGCCCCCAGGCTAAGGTAGGTTGTCACGTTAGATTAATGCTTCCATTGATAATGTGAGTAGGCGACTCGGCGAGGCAGGCACTTACGGACGTAAACTAATCCTCACCTGTCTCCTCCGACGACAATATTGTCATTAACTTAACTTGTCAACCTAACCTAAACTGGGGATATCCGTCCCCAAACCAACGCTGCTCTTAAACATGATGTAGAAGACGTGAAATCAATAAAAAAGTACTACGGTAGAGTGAAAAACACCGATATCGTAGTCACAAGAATATGGGTCAACAGAGAACGGTGTCACGAGGGTAAACTCGTCTGCGAGCTCGTCAATGCCCACATACAGTATGTTCATATTACGAAAAATACTTAAATGCTTTAATTTCAATTACAATATCAACTTCTGCGCTTCATCAAAGCATACTAAGTCTGATAAAAACCTATTGACAAATTCTGAGCAGCAGTGTAGCGAAAAATTAGAAGTGTAGGTGTAGATTTATCCAAGTTTTATTTACAGTCTCGTCTCCGTTTTTCGCTCCCTTAAGCCGCTGTCACACAAGCGCTTTTTCCGTCAATTTTCCATGAGCAAGTATTTTCTCGTATCATTTCGGGGCATTTTCACACTGGTATCGGTAACTAGACTGAAGGTAGATTATGTTAGGCGGCTGAATTCTGATAAAGTGTAATTTTTTAAGCTTCCAGACCATAATTGCCCGTAAAAATTGCTCGAAAAAGGGCTCGTGTGACTCCGGCTTTAGGATATATATTGTGTAAATTATCGTATTGGAGAGAGAGAGTGAGGAGAATATAATCCAGACGACATTGAGATTGGAGAGAGGTGTTCTAGAAAGGGAAAGTAGACGGCCCCCAAGGAGAGAGTGGGGGAGAGAGTGAAGTGACCCTGGTGGAAAGGAGACGTAAAGGGAAAGTAGACGGCCCCCAAGGAGAGAGTGGGGGAGAGAGTGACGTGACCCTGGTGGAAAGGAGACTTAAAGGGAAAGTAGACGGCCCCCAAGGAGAGAGTGGGGGAGAGAGTGACGTGACCCTGGTGGAAAGGAGACTTAAAGGGAAAGTAGACGGCCCCCAAGGAGAGAGTGGGGCAGAGAGTGACGTGACCCTGGTGGAAAGGAGACTTAAAGGGAAAGTAGACGGCCCCCAAGGAGAGAGTGGGGAGAGAGTGACGTGACCCTGGTGGAAAGGAGACTTAAAGGGAAAGTAGACGGCCCCCAAGGAGAGAGTGGGGGAGAGAGTGACGTGACCCTGGTGGAAAGGAGACTTAAAGGGGGAGGTACTCGCTTTTTCTGGCCCGGTTCTCCCTCATGTTTAGCATAATAGTTTTGAGATTTTAAGACGTTCGTTTCGTTAGTTTGGCGATTTTGAGACCTTTCACATAATTTATTTATTTGTCAATATTAAGACTTTTCGTGCCATTTAGGTGTTAATATTTTCCTGGCGAGCGATAGCGAGCCTGTAATTTTAGAAGGAACCGGCCTTCGGCCTGGATATTTGTCTACCGAAAAATGTACACATTTACCTTGGAAGGAGGTCGAGGGGGTATTTTTAAAAGCTTGATGGAGGTCTAGCGAGGAAACTCAAAATAAATAAATAAATAAATATATAGACCAAAAAACAAGCACTACCCCCTTAACGGAGAGCAGGGAGAGAGTCTGAGAAGTGAAGCTAGGGATCGACTATCGGAGGAGGTGAAAGCAGGAGAAATTGTCCAGGTCGCTTACTTTCATTCTTAGTCCTCGAATTTGTATCGGGGCTTGAGAAGAAAGCTGGGGAAAGTGGCAACAGCTCTACTTTTGGAGGAGGGGGCAACGGTAGAAATCGTCCAGGTCGCTTACTTTTACTTTTAGTCCGCGAAAGTCTATTGAGGTTTGTGCAGAAAGGGGATACAGATCTACTTTTGAAAGGAGTGGGAGCGGTAGAAATGGCCCAGGTTGTTTACTTTCACTCTTATATTTTGACATTCTAGTAGAGTGTGAGAAGACTGTATAAGGCAAGGGTGGCGATCAACCGTTATATATTTATAGGTCATTTATTATCACGTCTTATTTCTTTATATGTGCATGAAGGATACAAAAGGCAAAGCTACCTGTAGCAAGTCCCCCCCCCCCCCCCCCTCCCTCAGGTTGAAAGAGTGACAGAGCCAAAATCAAGGTTCGTTAGAGGTAATTTAGGTGTGTTGGAAAGAAGTGTGGTGTGCAAGTTAAGTGTAATAAATTGAGCAGGAGGAGGAGGTGTTTGTGAGAGTTAGCTAAATTACGATTAATGTTAAGGGAAAAGGATTAATTATACTAATTATCGATATTTGGGGAGTTGGGGAAGGAGTAGACACATTTATTTAATAACCTAGGTCATTACGCAGTTGTATTCAAGTAATATTTTTTCATAAAGTATGAGAAGTTGAAACAGAACCTTCAAAATTAACCCTATCTGATCCAGGGACGTATTGTTTTTCTTTTTCTTTTCTTTTTCTCTACCCTTCCTGTTTCAATCTATTATTTTCGAGACTTTATTACGTTTCGCCCCCATAAAACCTTTCGTCTCATCCAGGAGAGAGATAGTGAGCCTGAAATGTAGGAGAAACTGGCCTTCGACTGGCACAATTTCTATCAAAAAATGTACAAATTGAACTTGAATGTGGGCGTGGGGAGGGACTCTTTAAAAAAAAAAAAAAAATTGAAAGGAGTCTGGGGTGACATTTATTTATTACAGGACAACAAACTAAGTATAACATAGATGGGGAGAGAGGTATCCTGACCAGGATTCGAACCCACTCACTCCATGTATATTTTGAAGAGTCGGGCACCGTAACCAATCGACCATGAGCGGATATAAGGAAAAGAACCTTAGTTCTTATTTGAAGAACCAGATTATAGTCTCGTGGAGAACTATGCCTTCGAACATGTGGGGAGTGTTTTAGACTTCAACCATGACTATTTAGACTCCCCCCCCCCCCCACCAACTCGGCTAAGTGATACGATTTTAATCGTCCCGGTACTATTATGGAACCTCTCTGAATGACAAATATCTAATGATAATGTAGGAGAGGTTGGATATATCAATGGCCGTCATCCGGTGTGGAGTGATTGCCTCTGTAACCCAGGGGTTCCATGTTTGCTCACCTGATTGAGCTGCAAGATGTGGGTGTTCTGAACTCTGGTGAGTTTACCCACTTCTTTGTTCAGACTGCATGGAACGTTTTGAGTTTGATCTTTCTTTTTGGTCTGCAGATGCTCTCCTTGGGGGGTCCTGTGGATTTACATGGCAGTGACCACTTTCCCATTTGTATTGAGTCAATTGTCCTGGGCCCTGTCGCTAGGCTTCCCAGGTGGTGTACGGCTGACTGGTCGCAGTTTGCTGTACTTGTTTCCTCTCTAGGTTCTGTGGAAGACATTGACTGTGTTGATAGTGCTGTCTCCTATTTTACCACCAGGCTTCATTCAGCTGCTCTTCAATCTATTCCTAAGACTTCTGGTGTTATCCCTAGACGCCCTGTCCCATGTTGGTCAGCTCAGTGTTCTATTGCTGTGCAGGCTAAATGAGTGGTGTTTTCAAGATATCGGCGTCATAAAATGAAGATATTTCTTGTTGCCTGTCATCAGGCGGGGGCACGTGCACGCAGTGTTCTAAGGGAGGCTAGGAGGAGGTCCTAGAGATCACATGTCTCCTTTGTTCATGCTTGGTCGCCTCTAAAACAAGTGTGGAAAAGGGTTGCAAGATTGCTGGGAAATTCTCCCCTATAAGGCTTCTGTGTGGGGGGTGCCTTGACTGCTGACTAGGGTGTGATTGCGAATGCTTTTACTTCTGATTTTGCTGCCTGTTCTCCTAAGATTGCTCGTCTTTGTCACCGGGAAGAGTCTCGCATACTGGACTTTGGTTCATTGGGTGGGGAATGCTACAACCTCCCCTTTTCCGTTCATGAACTTCACCATGTTCTTTCCCTGTGTCATGATGCTTCCCCCAGTCTTGATTATATTATCTATTCTATGCTGCAGCACCTCTGTCCTGATGCTTTGTTTTTTCTCTGAGCGCTTATTAACTGGAACTGGCTGGAAGGGGTCTTTCTCTTGGGCTGGTGTGAGGCCACTATGCTTCCCTTTTCTAAGCCTGGGTAAGATAGTGTTAGAATGGATGTTGAACTTGCGATTGGTGTATTTCCTTGAAAGGCATTCTCTCCTCTCTCCATGTCAGTCTGGTTTTCGTTGTGGGTGTTCTACTGTTGATGCCCTGATTCGAATTGAGGCTTCTGTGTGTGAGGCCTTTTTCCCGCTGGCACTATCTTGTTAGTGTTTACTATGATCATGGGAAAGCCTACGAAACTGCATGGAGGTATGGTATTTTGCACCAGTTGCGTTCCTTTGGTCTGAGGGGTTATATACCTGTTTTTCTTTAGGGTTTTTTACAGAACCACTTTTTGTGTTCAGATGGGTCTAACTTGTCAGGCCTCTTTGCCTAGGAGCGTGGTGTCCCTCAGGGCAGTGTGTTGAATGTGACACTGTTTGCACTGTCCGTTAATAGTGTTGCAGCCTGCCTCCCAGAGGGTGTGTGTCTCTTTCTGTATTATGATAATCAGGCTATATATTTGGTTCTCCGCCTCCAATATGTCTACTGCTGAGAGACCCCTCCAGTTGGCGCTAGATGGGGTTTCTACCCTGGGAAAACGGTGGCCATGCATTTCTGCAGGCTCAGGGGTGCTCATCCTGATCCTGACTTGTTTCTCGATGGTCGTCGGCCTTGCTGTGTTGATGAGGTTAAATTCCTGGGTTAGATCTTTGATAGTCATCTGACTTGGGTTTCTAATTTGAAGGCCCTGAAAATATCTTATCTTCGAACTTTTGGATTGTTGAAGGTTCTGTTTCATACCTCTTGGGGGGACAGACCGTGCAACATTACTCAGGCTCTATAGTTCCTTGTCTGCACTATATTGGAGTATGGGTGCGATGTATATTCCTCTGCCACAACTGCTCAGCTCCAAGTTCTTCATTCTGTGCACCATGCTGGTGTTCATCGTTCTATGGGGGTGTTTCATTCCTCCCCCATTCCCAGTTTGTTGAGTGATACATGGGAACCTCCCCTGGATCTTTTGTCAGCACCTCTTGACTCTGCGTTTGTATTATCGTCTTCAGCGACCTTCTGGGTCGCTGACATGGTTGTCTGTATCGTACACAACTTATGATGACACTTATGCTTATTACTCTAGCTTCCCAACCCCTTTGGCTGACGAGCCCAGTACAGATTCTTGTTGGTAAGCATTCTTCACCGAGGCTCTCTGTTGTTTCTTATAGATTTCCTGCTGTTGCCCCTTGGGTCCATCCGGTTGTTCGTTTTTGCCACTATTTCCCCTTGTCCTAAACTACAGTACGTGGGGAGGTTATGCAGGTTTCATTTATTGGAGCATGCCTCGCAGCATGCTGGTTCAGTTTTTGCTTTTACGGTTGGCTTCAAATCCGCTGCTGGCGTCGGCTTGGGTACTGTGTTTCCTGATTTTAATTGTAGGGTTTCTCTCCCCTCATGTGCCTCTGTTTTTACAGATGAGCTTTCAGCTGTTTTACTAGGCTCTCAAGTTGAGTAGGAGAAAGACTGAGATAATTTGCCAGTTCTTGGATTGGAGAGTCGGACTGAATTGGAGTGGGACTGTGTTGCAAGCCCGGTGCCTCGCACTCGCTGTAAGGGAGGGGGTATGCACCGAGAGCTGAAGAACCCTTGTTGTTGTAATAGGAATAGAAGAATAAAAGAGATACAACATTGCAGCGTGTAGAAAGAGATTGTAGGGAACTAGTAAGAGGAAGTGAGTTGATGAGGCAAAATGTTTTTGACTCTACTCTTTCGAGAAGTGCGGTAGGGGTGGAACCTCCCCACACATGCAAACAATACTTGATACATGGGCGTACTGTGATCCTATACAGAGCAAGAAGCTGTGAGGGGGTGAAGAACCAACGGAGACGGTTGAGCATATCTAACTTCTAGGAAGCTGTTCTAGCAAGAGTGGTAATATGATCTTTCCAAGAAAGGTTGGATGAAAAAGATACACCAAGAATATTGAGAGATGAAGAGTTGATTTGTGTATTAATGGAGATTAATTGATAATCTTGTGTAGGATTGCGACGTGTAGATAGAGAGAGATATTCGGTCTTGGAGGCATTGAAAGTAACAAAAGTTTATCTACCCCAATCAGAAATAATTGATAGATCAGAAGATAGGCGTTCTTGTAAAGTCAGTGAAAATAGGTTAGCCTAAACTGAACAAGATGCGGAAATATACTTGAGTCGACCAGGCAAAGTGGGATATCTCTATTGGTCTAACTGGTAAGGCATCTGCCTCATAACGTAAGGGTCCCGAGTTCGATTCCCGCCCTGGGTTAATTTTCGGGATGCTATTTTCGCATCAAACTAAGTTTAGGTGTGTTGGTAAAATTGTCAAGAGAGTTGAAAATAAGATCGGAGCTCCATAACCCCTCTTTCGGACAAGGTGTAAAAAACAAATACTACAGGACATAAATTCTACAGGATTTGGTTTTTACACCATGCCCGAAAGAGGGGTTATGGAGCTCCTATCTTATTTTCAACTCTCTTTGACAATTTTACCAACACACCTAAACTTAGTTTGATGCTTTGCATAATTCCTGGTACAGGTCATATTTGTAACATATTATGTGGTACCAACATTGTAAAATGGTAACTGAATAAATATTATTATTATTATAGGGGCTGTCAATGGTGATGATTTAAATATAATTGTTTCCCTTTAATTATCGTTTTCTTACGATATTACGTTAGTAAAGAAAATTAAATGTAATATGGGTAACTGATGTATTTCTCAAGGGTTTTCATTCTCCATATTCCTAGTGCTTGGAAGTTTGAGTTCAAGTTTATAAGTCTAGTTTTGTGTTTTGTAGAATTTATCCCTATTTTTGAAAAGTATACTATTATATCCGACCACAAGCCCATCAATCTGTATGCGCCCTATGTCTGAGTATTGTATTATATGATAGCAACGCTGCCATCAAAGACTGGAACGACCTACCCCAGTCAGTCCGTGAAAAGAGAATACTGTATTCCTTCAGACGTAGCCTGAAGGAACACCTGAACCGGACAGCTGCGAGAAGGGAGCACCAAGCTTATGTCTACTACTAAATACGACATAAGAGATAGACAAACCAAACTGAAATGATTACTGATTACGGATTACTGATATTTACTATAGGATGTAAGGTATCTTAAAATAACCCCCTAGATTTAGTTTCTCTAAAGTATCTATTTTCTTTATCCTCCCCATTTCCCCAGCTAACCTAATCCCACAAGGACCCCAATGTAATTACGCCTGACGGGTTATTGGGCTATCCTTAGTTGGAATTATGCAAGGCTGGTACATATCATATTTGTAACATACTATGTGGTACCAACTCTGAAAATTGCTAACTGAATAAATATTATTATTATTATTATTATTATTATTATTATTATTATTATTATTATTATTATTATTAACAACGTTTCCCGGAGTGTTTGGGTTTGCACCGAATGGTAAATAAAGAATATGAAAAAAACATTGCCAGTATGTTCATTATTATCTTGTACTATATATAATGCCTCTTCTTTCTGTAAGATTTAAATTTTGGTGCGATTTTACTTATGTAGCGCATACAGGTAGCACCGCAGACTTATTAGAGTTTTGCATACGTTTCCATGCATCCATCAGCAATTATCTACACCCTTTTCTGTTATGCGTTTGTGGGGTTTTCGTCGATCGCTTTGTTTACGTTATGCTCGAGGTGAATACTTTGCGCATTGTCATAGGTGTCCCCTTCATTTGTATTATGAATGGCGTCAAATGAAGAGAGAATCAATATATATATATAGGAAAATCTTCCTTGTGAAATTATACCAAACTACAATCAAAGAGACACCTACGCAATAACAGAAATACTGGCTCAATGCAGCATTATTATGTTGATGAAAAGATTGGCAGGTTCCAGCTTACGGGATATTAGAGTGCATGGAATTATTGGAAATATATAATTCCTCAAAACCACCGCTGAAATTAACACATAAATATTTTCCTCTCAAAATGTTACTTAAAATACCAAAGAATTAAAGAAAATAACATTTACTAAAAACGCTTTAATTGAATAGCGACACCGAAATTGCATAAATTATTATGTTCCTTCCAACAACCAACTATACTCCTAAAATCGATTAATGAAATTTACAAACACATGTGGCAGTCCGTGGATTCGAATCCAGGATGCTCACACCGAAAATCAACACCTTATGCATCGCACCACGAAGACAGTTAAAGAATGGTGGACACTGCCTACGATTTATTATGCAACTTCGAATCCTGCATATCAATCTAAGCATGTACCCACATCCCAACTGCAACTCACGTAAGCTATGCATATGTGAATGGAAAGAGCAATTAATGGGGCCATAACCACTAGGGAAGTCCTCTCGATAAATTACTCCTGAACCAATATCAATTATTATGTTCCTTCCAACAACCAACTATACTCCTAAAATCGATTAATGAAATTTATAAACACATGTGGCAGTCCGTGGATTCGAATCCAGGATGCTCACACCGAAAATCAACACCTTATGCATCGCACCACGAAGACAGTTAAAGAATGGTGGACACTGCCTACGATTTATTATGCAACTTCGAATCCTGCATATCAATCTAAGCATGTACACATCCCAACTGCAACTCACGTAGGCTATGCATATGTGAATGGAAAGAGCAATTAATGGGGCCTTAACCACTAGGGAAGTCCTCTCGATAAATTACCCCTGAACCAATATCAATTATTATGTTCCTTCCAACAACCAACTATACTCCTAAAATCGATTAATGAAATTTACAAACACATGTGGCAGTCCGTGGATTCGAATGCAGGATGCTCACACCGAAAATCAACACCTTATGCATCGCACCACGAAGACAATAAAAGAACCAATTTCACTCACACACCCAGCTATTCAATCTAACCTAAATTAACTAACCCCACTTATCTAAATATAACTACCCAGTCATGACATTCCCCCTAAAATTACCCGAATCACTATTGATTACTCTAGTCCCAAGAAGTTTCACACCAGCCAACCCTTTACTCCACTGCATGGTCCTGACAACGTAGAGCCCAGTAAATGACCGCATGATCGAATTAAGGCACAAGTTTTTATCTCGCCCGTCAATCACACTTACCCACTCTCTCACCTCCCCACTCACCACTCTCCTCAGCCACGTGACTCGCTAGAATCTGAGAGTCGCATGAAGGCAATGCTGTCAGCCTTATGTATATACAGACATCTCCTAGCGGAAGCACGATCGTACTTCGCGATCGAGTTTGCTGTGGTGTCACTGGCCTCACCAACGCGCACACGCACTACTCACTTCCGGTCACGTGCATCACTAATCAGTCGGATGTCATGAGAAGGTCAATGCTGGGTGGGAAGTAAAAGTTCAAGAGGATAAAAGTATGAAGTCTATTGAAGTTTATTATAAACTAATTTTTGGTTCAATTTTCACGCTGAGTAAAATTACTACAGTGCTTAGGTTTCGATAAAGTATTATGATTAACGTTATAACACTTAAAACTCTGGGCAGTGGGGCCATTAGGGAAGCCTTCCTTTTTCGTTATATGGGTCACATTCTATGTTGAAAGTAAGTTTGAACCCAAAAGAGGACTTACGGAATGAAGCTTTTTGTGTTGGAGGGGGTGCCTCATTTAATGGCACTATCCACAGTCGTGATAATGCCGTACTGTTAAGGTTATACACTGGGTCGACTTCTATGCCATGAAATAAATGACCCAGCAGATAGGTATGTGGCTAATGGTTTATTATTTGATATGCAGCCACCTGGACTGCACAGGCCTTTTGCCTTTGGCAAGGCTGTCGGTGTCTTTTTCTTGTTCTACTTTTAGGTGTACATGCCTTCTAATATCCATATGGTGCAGACAAGTTCGTCGATGGTTCCACTTTTTCTTCGCTTCTGCTTCTGTCATGTGGCATACTCAGCTACTCTCCCTTTTTTGCCGTAGGTAGCAGCGGCAGCGGCAGCCTTTCTTTTTCCATCCTGTGCATCTGGTGAGCAAATCTTCATACATATCGGTACAAGGTAGTCAAAACGTCGGCTGATGGCTAAGTGATTGGCACCCCTTGATTGACACCCCTTTCTGCGATGTTTTCATGAAAGTAGTCTTGGTACTCCTTGAAGCATCCTTTTCCGTCTCTAAAACGGCTATTTGGTTTTGGTGGTGCCTCTTTTGCATCATTGGTCGACTCTCTGTCGGATGTGGTGGGAGAGTCGGGGATAGATGAGTGTAGGTGGTTCGGAGGCTGTTTATACATCCATCATGTCTTGAGTCTCCTCTACCTCCCTGTCAGGGAAGGTAGGAGAAGTGGGGCTTTCCTCAGGTGTTGGCGGTGTGGAGGGTTCTTAATTTTGTGCTGTAACTTTTGCCGCGCTGCTTCAGTTGAGCGGTTTGGGCAGGTCAAGCCGTAGTGGTGGGCGACTCTTTGATGTTCGTAGAACTTGAGTTGGTATTAGCTCTAGGGGCCAGACACTTTCTTAGGGTTGGAGTACTGGAATGTGGATCGAGGGAAAGTTGTTAGCCTTCAGGAGGGCTGGTAGGTACTCCCTAAGGAGTTTTTGATCCCCACTAGCGAGTGCCATGGCCGTTGTGACTACAATTTGGATGGTGGTTGATATGTCACTGTTTGTCACAACGTGGAAGTTGGCCAGTACCTGCTGGTGGGTAGTCTAAAAAAAAAAAAATCTCCTCCTTTTTCCTCGCCCAGGCGTGTCTAGTCCCCCTTAGAACAGCTCGATTTGGTCCTGTGATGTGGTTAGCTTCCTCTTCCTTTTTCCCCATTATGGTCTTGAAAAGTACCCTCTCGCCATTGCCGAACTAAGACACTGTGTGTTGTGGCTTTGGGGAGGAGATTCTGATCTTGTGGACGAAAAAATCAGCTTCATTTTCGTTTCTGGTTATAAAGCTATATCCCTTTTTCACATTGTGCCACTTTACCTTCCCAGCAATTGTAGTAGAGGTTGCCCAGGGCAATTATTTATGATAAACACATTTTTGTCGAGTCCGTTGGAAAGCCAATAAATAATTCTTCTTATTTCATATACAAATAAAATTATTGATTAGTATATAATGAAATTGCGACGAGTTGAACGCCGAAGAACAATGAAATAATTTATTATCGAACAAATTTCAGTATGAAATATCGACTTTTATCAAAGTTTAATGCATTTTTGTTTTAGCATGGGCTTTCCTCTATCTTGTCATGTATAACTCATTATGGTAGACACGATAATTGTGGGTTTAAACAGAGATATTAACTTGTTTCTTTGCACGCCATCCATTACGAGAATGATGAAACAATGAGACCTGATGTCATGTGATGTAAGGTATTTGTGAAGCTCAAGGGGATAAGGTATTAATATATTCAGAAAAAGGTCAAGGGGATAGCGTGTATATTGTTTTACTCGAAACCGGGAACAGCTAATACTTATGGTAACACTATTGTTCAAGACTTTATGAATTTGGCCAGGGTGTTAGGCAAAGAGGCTACGGGAGTCTGTACTTTCGCAGGAATTAACCCTCGTCTAGTGGGGGGTTTTGGGCTATTTTGGGCATATTCAAGCCCTCCTGAATGATCAATCAAGTATCTGCATGAAAAGAAATGTATTCAGCAAAAAAATAGGCGCTACAAGCTTCAAAATGAGACCAGAACGAGCTACGTAGCACTCGTCGTTTTGATGCAGTGGTACCACCAACATGGGAGTTTAGCGTATAGCGTGTTATGACCGGCACTACGAAATAAACAAGGGCACTTAATGATGGACTAGATGATAGGCTATATCTGCAACAACGCTACGCTAATTCCAAAACCCTCAAACTATTACGCTGGTGAACAAAAACACTTAAAACCCTTCAGAGTTAATCTACTGGATAACGGGGTATCAATTAACTAGGTTTTAGTGCACTTCTACAAAGGCTTTCCAGTGACGGTAAAGCCAACTCACAACAGGAGTACTTACGTTACGAAAATGCTCTTAAGTAATAACAATGCTTGAATAAACTATATAAGATTTAATAAAGGAGTATATGCTTACATTAACTTTAGTGTGAGTCTGTACTCAACACTAACCTCTACAATGCTCTATGAAAACACTGGAAGTCTAGTCCTACAGCAATCAGATAAGGAATCTTCTAAAAAGGTCTGATGCTCTAAGATTCTCGTTAATATAGAACAGAAATAAATGCATGGGCAGGACACCAACGTGTGTATCTTAAATACACCAATAAGTAGGATACATATATACAACAAGGGAGTGCAACAACTCTGTGACAGCACTAATAATAACCACTCAGAAACAGTACTTCCTTAGCCAACGAAACAGCCAAACTGGGTTGTGCACTATGCGACAACCTTGGCTAAAATAAGGCTTGAATAATTCCTAAAGCATACACAATGAAAGTTAATAAACACAATGCTGTGTTCCTCACTAATAAAGTCTATCAGTGGCATAAAAAGGTACTAGGAAACTAGGCAGAGCGCAAGCATGCTCGTAGCCTACTGTCTCCCCTTGAACAGATTTCCCTTATGTTACGTTAAGTGACTTGGAGGCTCTCTTGGTAAGTCCAGATCTCTAGTATCTGATCTTACCCTGGCGCTCCACAAAGCTCAACAAAATGAGGTAGCAATCATACAGGTAAGAGTAGGCAAAAGCCCTTCACCTGTATACTGCTACACTCGCAAAGGAAAATATGCACAAGGGTTACAGGCTAGCTAGCTTCGTCGATGTTGTACAGGCTCTGACTTGCCACATACATAACTCAAACAACGACCAAAGATACCTTCCACTGTCTAGCATTAAATAATGGGAAAGAACAGCTCAATAATTAGAAGCACCCCAACACTAGGCTACCATATGACTATGACTCTACTATTCCCTAACGCTAGTGCAAACATAAATGTGAGAGCTGTGCTGGTAATACGACTGGCCGACTATGGAAGTCGTATGCAGAACCAGAAGGGATAAGTAATTGAATAAAGATGAGAAGTATGAAAAAGAAGAAGTTCAGAGAGAGAAATAGTAGTATAGGGGATTATATGGGGGGACAGATTGCAAAGGACATGTAGGACCAAGCACGCTATGCCAAGCTCTGCCGGAGAAATGCGGCAGGAGCCCCCACAGGACTAACAAAGGCAGCGGCACCCAATCACAGACGACTACGTCACGAGGAGCAAGCGGCACTTAGGACGCGCCAAGCGCGCCAGCCAATCAAGGGCCTGGGAAAGCCCGCGCACGAGGGAGGCACACGTACATACATACACACACACACACACACACACACACATACACACACATATTACTACCGCGCTGCCTCCTCCGCTCTCTCTCTCCTTAACTTCGCACAATGCATCTTATATTCTATCAATGGTATAAAATACTTCCAAGTGTCACAGACAAGAATAGAGAACACCACTGATCTGTCTGTGACAACATGAACTCTATGAAAGAAAGAACATAGTTCTACGATTATTGTAGCTCATTTCACTGCCCTGGCGAGTGCTAGCGAGTTACGAGTGCATTCTGGCAAGCTGGCCAGCGTAACAAGCGGCATATTTTTTCCAGCTACGCTCACTACTGGCTACACTGCCGGCCTCTCGAGAACAGAGGGAGCGTGAGTCAGTGGGCGGCGGTAAGCCCTGGGTGTTGGCTGTGTGGCCTGCTGCGCTCCCGGCCATTTGCACTTGATTTTAACCCTTTAAAAGCCTTAATAATGCTCCTAACTTGCTGCTTTTTAGATACGGACTTAAGTCGGGCCCCGCTCTTTAAGTGTTAAGGCGGGTAGAAGGGACAAGTCAGGTGTCGTCACTAGGCTTCTTCTTCTTTTTCTCCTCGTCTTGGGCCTGGGTAGTGGGTTGGCTCGGGCTGCATGCTGAAGATACGACCGGAATACATATCGCTTTATCCACCAGAATACGAATGGACTCCTCGACCGAAATACAAATATAGTGTGACGCGACCAGAATGAGAAACATGTTTCAGACCTAAATGTGAATCGGAGGGGCAGCCAGAATATGAACCTTTTTGTCCACCGGAATACGAAGGGACTCTACGACCAGAGTACGAATTAAGTGTGCAACTGATGTGACTGGAACACGAATCACAGTAGCGACCGGAATACGAATCACGTTTACGAAGGGAATACAAACCACATTTCCGACCGGAATACGAATCACGTTTACGAAGGGAATACGAACCACGTTTACGACCGGAATACGAATTACGGTTACAACTGGAATGCGAATCACTTTACCGACCGGAATGCGAATCACATTTTCGACCGGAATGCGAATCACTTTACCGACCGGAATGCGAATCTCGTTTCCGACCGGAATGCGAATCTCGTTTCCGACCGGAATGCGAATCTCGTTTCCGACCGGAATGCGAATCTCGTTTCCGACCGGAATGCGAATCTCGTTTCCGACCGGAATGCGAATCTCGTTTCCGACCGGAATGCGAATCTCGTTTCCGACCGGAATGCGAATCTCGTTTCCGACCGGAATGCGAATCTCGTTTCCGACCGGAATGCGAATCTCGTTTCCGACCGGAATGCGAATCTCGTTTCCGACCGGAATGCGAATCTCGTTTCCGACCGGAATGCGAATCTCGTTTCCGACCGGAATGCGAATCTCGTTTCCGACCGGAATGCGAATCTCGTTTCCGACCGGAATGCGAATCTCGTTTCCGACCGGAATGCGAATCTCGTTTCCGACCGGAATGCGAATCTCGTTTCCGACCGGAATGCGAATCTCGTTTCCGACCGGAATGCGAATCTCGTTTCCGACCGGAATGCGAATCTCGTTTCCGACCGGAATGCGAATCTCGTTTCCGACCGGAATGCGAATCTCGTTTCCGACCGGAATGCGAATCTCGTTTCCGACCGGAATGCGAATCTCGTTTCCGACCGGAATGCGAATCTCGTTTCCGACCGGAATGCGAATCTCGTTTCCGACCGGAATACGAATCTGAGAAGCTGCCCCACTATATGACCCACTTTGTCCACCGGAATACGAAGGGCCTCCTTGACCGGAATACGAATTGAGTATGATGAGCTGGTTGAGCTATCTACTTGTGGTTTGCTCAGAGTTTGTATCCAGTTCTTATTCCTCCTGCTAGTCCGGGACTCTAGGGCAAAAAGATCTTCTTGGCCACTTTCTTTCCTAGGTGTTTTATTCCCCTTTGAGTCTAGTGTGGCAGATAAAGGTGTGATGAATGGTAAACGGGCAGGTAGGAAGGGGTGAGCAGTCACCTAGGATGGTGGGGGACACGTCAGAGGTGGGGATATTGATGCAGAAACTCTAGGCTTCTGGATCCTGGCTGCTGGCTTCAAAGAGAATGGATTCGGAGGGAAGCTTAGTTATTTTTCCCTGGTACCATTATGAACGATGAGAGTCATCTTGGGGAAGTTGCTCTTGTTGATTTGTGTTGAATCGGGCATAACATTTACAACACACAATTTTTAAAGTGTAGCAATCAAAGGGGCAAATTCTATCTCGTTAACCCTCTAACTCCCACAGACCGTAACAGTCGTCTAACAATGGCCAGACTATACATGATGAATTGAGAGACATAACAGTAAACATTCTAAGGGAAGTGTGCCATGGCAAGGCGAGCGAATCATCAATCATCCGCTTGGACACTCAGATATTGCAGCACAGGATGGCCAGCACAATCAAATGAAGCACGGGTGGACATCAGTGCAAGAGATTTTTTCAACATAAGAACATTTGACCCAATGGTCCCTAGCTACAGCGAGATGTCTCTGGAGATTGCACACAAGAGCAACGAGCAAGAAATGGTCAGACCTTATAAAGCATGCTACATATTCAACACTGTAGCTTTACTCCACTAGTCTTCACTACCCATCTAGAAGGATGAGACCCAGGGCACAGTGCTTTTATTTTAGGCTAGGAGAGATCATTGCAGAGAAGAAGCCCAGAAGTCGAGTAGTGGCATGTATGAAGTGCCGCCTATCTTTCTCGTCGCTCAGGTCAGCACTGCTATTTTTAAGGGACTGTCTGCACCATAAACAACGACAGTAGCAAACATGGACAATGAGACAGCAGTGGCAGAGAGTCGCATTATGATGCGACTGGATTGAGATTGCAAGGCATAGAGTAGTAGTATAGTATAGTAGTAGGATTAGAGTAGTATCTTATGTTTGTAACATCTATAGTGTAAAATGTAAAGGATGAATAATTTTATATTTAAAAAAAAAGCATAATCCAAGAAAATGAGTGCGAACTCCGGAATACGAAGCGGCACTATGACTCTATATTGCTGTGCATCGATGGCTGTTCCGACCTTGTCTATGGGCCAAAAGGAGCACGCACAGGCTGAGTAGTAGTAATATAAAAAAGGAAAAAAGAAAAGAAAATGAAAGTAGTAGCAGTAGTAGTAATAGTAGTAGTTACTATGTTCCTACACACATAACCAAAGTTGAGGATATGGAGATAAAACCCGACCTTTGGGAGTGTCCGTGCAGGATGTGAAGCAGAAGATAGTGACAGTGGTACATGGTTTGGGTAGTCCTTTGTTATTGAGAGAGAGAGATAAGATAAGATAAGATGAGATAAGATACACTGGCCACACAGCCGTTACGATCCCAGGGAGGTGGTCAGGACTTAATTCTAGTAGAGACAGCAAATCCGACAGTAGAGGAAAGTGGAAGGAAAGGATAGCAAAGAAGAAACCTCTCACCCCACCCTCCATCAATTGCTGTAGCCTACATGAAGATAGAAGTAAATAAACATGTAGGGTTGGAAACTGCCTGAAGAAAATATAAGTGTGTGTATATATTAGTATAGGTGAAAGATTGCATGACATTTCTGTCCATTTCTAACTATAAGAATAGTTAGAAATGGAACGGACATTTCATGCACTCCTTCACCTATAGTAGTATATACTGTACACACACTTGTTTATCTTGGCTCTCTTCGACTGGATACAGTGTTTATTACTGCCAGATCGTTTCGTCTTTAGTTATTACCTATTCCATCCCAATCTCTCTGTGGTATGAGTCTAGACATTTTTTAAATGTATCATTTGAAACACTGTCTACTGCTATATTAGGAGCTTATTCCACTCACTACCTATTTTGTGGGTGAGAACATAATTATATATACAAGCCTACATCTTTTCTATACTAAATTATCTAGAGCAGTTATTCCAGAAACCCACCCGTATCCTGGATCGTTTCGGAGATCGGCCCAACATTCTTGACTTATTTCTAACTTTCAACCCTTCTGCATATACTGTAAATGTTTTCTCTCTTTTGGGCTCCTCCGACTATAAACTTATCTCTGTTACCTGTCCTATCTCACCGGTATGGCCACCCGATCCTCCTAACCGGGGGCGCTTGTGGCACTTTGGTGCTGCTGACTGGGAGGCTCTTCAGCAGTAATTCTTTGATTTCCCATGGAATTACTTTTGCTTCTGTAGCATGGAAGCATACATTCCATTTTCTTTCTCTCAATCTAATGCAAAATAATCTTGGTTTACTCACGCTTGTTCTACTGCTGTCCGCAATAAGGAGGAAGCATTCAAACAGCACCGTCGCCTTCAAACTGAAGAATCTCATACTTCCTATGTTTCTGCCTGGAATCAAGCCAAATCTGTTCTTCGACTCACCAAACATTGTTTTATCAATAATAATTGCACTGAACTATCCAACTCTAGCTCTTCCCAAGTCTTCTGGCATCTAGCCGAAAACCTCTCCAACAGTTTATCTTCTTCGTATTTCCCTCTTCTTTTTCACTGACGGCACTACCGTCACTTCTTTCTCTGACAAAGCTGAACTCTTCGCTAAAAACTCCACTTTGGATGATTCCGGTGCTATACCTCCCTGTCCACCCCCCTCTCTCCTACTAATGCCTAATTTCATAATATCTTCCAAGGATGTACATTCCACCCTCTCTGGGCTTTATACTAAGAAGGCGTACAGACCGGATGGTGTTCCTCCTGTTGTACCCAAAAAATGTGCTTCTGTGCTGACTCCCTGCCTAGGCAAACACTTCCATCTCTGTTTCCCCTCTTTCGTCTTCCCTTCTTTCTGGAAGTTTGCTCTCATTCAACCTGTCCCAAAGAAGGGTGACTACTCTCAACCCTCCAACTATTGTCCTATTGATCTCATTTCTTGCATTTCTAAAGTTTTTGAAACTATTCTTAACTCAAAATTTCTTAAGCATTTAACTTCCCATAACCTACTCTTAGACCACCAGTATGGTTTCCTTAAAGGCCGCTCTACTGGTGATCCTTTTTCTTATCTTACTAACGCTTGGTCATCTTCCATTCATGACTTCGGTTAGACTTTTTCTGTTTCACTAGACATATCGAAGGCCTTCGATAGAGTCTGGCACAAATCCCTCCTTTCCAAACTACCCTCCTTCAGTTTCTAGTCCTCCATATGTGATTTGTCTCTAATTTCCTTTCCGGCCGTTCCATAGCTGCGGTTGTGGACGGCCACCGTTTACTTCCTCAACCTATTAACTCCGGTGTTCCTCAGGGTTCTGTCCTATCTCCAATTCTCTTCCTATTATTCATTAACGACTTTCTCAACTGCACCTCCAGCCCCATTTACTCATATGCTGATGACTCGATCTACATTACACTAGTCAACTAGCCTTCCACTAAATAACTCACAGCATGAACTTCAAAACTCACGTATGGAGGCTATAAAGCATCTATCTTCTGATCTCCCTTCTATCTCTAATTGGAGCAGAGAAAACCTTGTTACTTTCAAAGCTTCCAAAACTCAATTTCTCCATCTGTCTACTTGTTGCCCCCTTCCAGAAAATTATGACCTACTCTTCAAGAACATACAAATTAATCCTTCATCTTCTCTTAATATTCTTGGTGTCTCTTTTTCTTCTGATCTCTCTTGGAGAGATCATATTACCACCTTTGCTAAAACACCTTTCCAGAAGCTGGGTGTGCTCAACCGCCTCCAGGGGTTCTTTACCCCTGTGCAGATTGTTGCTCTGTACAGGGGCACAGTGCGTCCTTGTATTGAGTATTGTTCACACATGTGGGGAGGATCTTTTCCCACAGCACTTATAGACAATGTAGAAAAGGAACCTTTCCGTCTCATTAACTCACGTCCACTCACTAATTATCTGCAGTCTCTCTCTCTTCACCGCAATGTTGCATCTTTCTCACTATTCTACTGCTATTACAATAATCAATGTTCCTGAGAGCTATCTCAGTGTATACCACCCCCTCTTCATAGAGCATGTAGTACCCGTCTAGCAACACAATCCCACCCCTACTTTGTGGAACTCTCCAACCCAAGAGTGAAACGCTATTCTCAGTCTCTCTTCTATTCAACTGCTGAGCTCTGGAACTCTCTCCCATAATCAGTCTTTCCCTCTTCCTATTACTTAAATTGCTTCAAGTCCGTGTGTCCAGGCATTTTGGCTCGAACGTCCCTTGATTTTGGCCCTGTCACTCTTTCAACTCTGGGGGAGGCACTCGCTACAGGCAGTTCTGCCTTTTGTCTCCCTCACTCACATAAAAAACAAAAATATGTTTCAAGATTTTAGTTTCAATTTATAAGTATGCCTAGTTCTTTTACCTGTCCTACACTTTTTACTTTCTCTCCGCTCATATATTATTCATATTGTTTGTGGAGCCCATTTGCATTATCTGACATTTGTTCACATTAAAGGGCATTTGCCAGTTCTCTGACCATTGCATGACTTAACTTAGATCTGTTTGCAAAGTGATTCTATCGCTTTCTGAAATTATCGCATTTCCTATCTTGATGTCATCCTCGAATTTGGAAACTTATTTATACCATTGTCTATATCATTGATATATATTGTGAACAACACTAGTTATATATAATACTTAACCCAGAGGGATTCCGCAAGTTACTGGAGTACATGCTAATTAATACACCATTTGGGTTGAGGAATTCAGCCTCTACTTGAGAATCTTTGTGTTTAATAGATTGCTTAAGGGAGCCTACCTCGCTTTTTTCTCTTTTTCTCCCTCTCTCTTTGGCTTGTATCCATTCGGCCCCATTCAGCCTACTGTTTTAAGACGTTACCCCAATCCAGGTGTCAATATTTGTCTGGCTAGCGGTTACGAGCCAGCATATATATATTTTTTTGTTTTGACAGCAAGCTAAATTTGTACATTTTTCGATAGAAAAATTTCTCCGGCAAAGCCGGATTTCTCCATACAATGCTGGCTCGCTATCGCTCGCCAGGAAGAAATCGACACCTGGATGGGGATAAACGTCTTAAAGCAGTTGGCTGAATGGGGCCGAATAGATACAAGCCAGAGAAAGAGAGAGGAAGAGAAAGGAGAGAAATAGAAAACAAAAACAGGTGACCCCCCTTAATACGGCCCCTACTTGGGAATCTTGGGGGTTAATAGGTTGCTTAAGAGGGGTCACCAGTTTGTTTTTATCTTTCTCTTCTTTTCTCTTTTTCCCTGGCTTGGATCCATTCGGCCCCATTCAGCCAACTGTTTTAAGACGTTTATCCCCATCCAGGTGTAGATTTCTTCCTGGCGAGCGATAGCGAGCCAGCATTGTATGGAGAAATCCGGCTTCGCCGGAGAAATTTTTCTGTCGAAAAATGTACAAATTTAGCTTGCTGTCAAAAAAATATATATATATGCTGGCTCGCTACCGCTCGCCAGAAAAATATTGCCACCTGGATGGGGGTAAGCGTCTTAAAACAGTAGGCTGAATAGGGCCGAATGGATGAAAGCCAAAGAGAGAGGGAGAGAAAGAGAAAAAAAGCGAGGTGGGCTCCTTTAATACGGCTCCTACTTGGGAATCATATTACAGTTCTCCTGGTTGTCAGCCGAGGGTGCAAACTTAGCACTATCTGGTGCGAGGCGGGTCTTTTTGGATCTTTTCTGTTTCACTCCACTTAAAAGATTGGAGATCTTAAAACGCTTCACCTCATTAGTTAGCAATGATGAAACGCTGCATTTTATATAGCCGGCAAACTAAAAATACATTGCTCGATCAATGCAATTTAAGCAATCAAAATTATCTGATAACTAAACTAAATAAAATACCAGATTTAATAATCTTCAACATGCCAGCTGGACAGGAAAAAAGAAAAGGAACAGAAGGGGAGACTCAAACAGCAGAACCAAGGAGACAGACACAGCAGGGAAAACAAAGAAAGGAGAGCCTAAGATAAAACTAACAAAGACGAAAGAAGGAGACACGAAGATAAAAAGAACGAAGAGCCAAGGAATACCAACAATCAGCAACCACTCAGCAGGCAAAGACAAAACCAGGAACAAGGACCAGAAGGCACCCACAGAGAAAGAAAATTCACCACCACAGAAGAAACCAAACACAACATCAAAACTGCAGATGACAACAAAAACCACAACAAAACCATCAACACATGGCCACCCCAATTCTGGCTTCACACCACTGCACCAGAATAAAGGAGACGCCAGGATTGCCACCATAAATCCTCCTCTACCACCAACACCAGGCAAGACAATTCAGATCACCATCAATAACAACGAAGCTCAAAATAAAAAGATCGTGTACAGTCAGAAGCAGAAGGACCAACACAGACACACAACAAAGGAGCAGTTGCGCCGTTCTTCCGCGCAGAGGCCTACCCACCAGCCCGCTAACTTCTAAGGAGTCTACTTAATTCCCCCCAGAATAGGCCCCCTGTACTTATGACCTTCTGACCTCCGCACATCTGACCTGGAACATAGCAGCCAAAGTCGTCACTACCCCGACGAAAACCAAGGTAAAGCAAGACATTCTAGGTCTTGACTTACTTACATGTAAGCTATCAAGTTCTAGAATTAAACCTCCCATTCAAGTAAAGATTGAAACCATGGTGAATATCTTTCAAGGTCTGAGGAGTTATTTTCCCAACTAGGTGAATTCATAATTTATTATCACATGCCATGGTATAGTGCTTAATATTGAGATCTCTAATAGGCTGCACTTTTGGTATTAGAAGCATAACCACAAGGACATGTCCCCACCTTACTTCTTTTGCCAAAACCGCACTCTTAAAGTATAGAAAGATACTTGCCATGGTAAAGGTCATTCCAATAGTTTGGGTTTTGTGAGATACCGTCTAAATAACAGCACTCTACATATAGAAGTCCATACTGCATCTGTCTAACACCATGGTCAAAGACATATGCAGTAAAAAGGTTTAAAACACCGAACTTGGGTTCTTTGAACTATCTTAAAACGGTCAGCGGCAGATCGAGTGAAATTAGTAAGTTCATGATCTTACTATCTCCTCGCGTTAGCCCGATACCTTGTCACTGTGTCATGACACTAGCGACACTGTATTAAAGACCCTAAGTCAAGAGTACCGGAACAGAACTTCACCACCGATTATTATAAAGGTCAGGATAGACGAGCAATAGTAACCCAGGACATATCCTCGTTCAAGCTCGCGTTAGTCCGATGGTATGCACCCTATATCGTGACATTAAGGAGCTATCATTCAAGACCCAAAATCAACTAATCCATCTGTATCCCTATCCACACCATCCACACGGCAGGACCACCTAAACGGCTCGACGGAACCTAGACGACAGGACTTGATAACTCTCATCTCTACCCAGACTGTGGTAACCACTCCAGACCTTCAAAGTGTTATATTAGGAGTGTTACTATAAATCTCTTTAACTTCTACACCAGTGCGACCCCGGTGTAATACTTAGGAAGATAGAGCGACTTATACAGCTCTGTTTTATTTTTAGACCAGTACGACCCAGGTGAAATACTTAGGAATAATAGAGCAACTCATAGGACTCTGATTTATTCCTACACCAGTACAACCCCTGTGTAATACTTAGAGCATAGAGTACTTCAACTCAGTTTTATTCTTACACCAGTGCGACCAGGTGTATCGTGTTATTCCTATATAGTATGATAGAAGTGATAAACCCGGAATACGCTGAGGAATCTAAGTATATCTCTTGCAATTAATACGAGAGATGAGATAAAGTATAGAAGAGTATATGTGTAAATTATACCATACACCAGTGACTTTAGGTATATAACGCATAATAGAAAAGAGAGAGAACAACAAGTATATTTCTAGTTCCCTCGTGGATCCTCGGCCGTGCTAGGCTCATATATGTATATATCCATTGTTCGAAACTTCAGGAGTCTTCGGCCCTACCACCCTTAAGATGGTGAATGAAATAGGCCGTAAAATCAGAGAAGTTTCAGGAGAACCCCGGGAAACCCTCTGGCTCAAGCAAAGACTAGGGATGGCTATCCTCCGGGGCAATGCCACCAGCGTCATGAGCTCAGTTCGACAGGACTGGGTCATGCCACTGTGTGAGGCCCGGGCAGGAGTGGTGTATCCGTAGTCTTTCCACAGTAGGGTAAAACAAAACATAAACTTTATTTGTATGTAACATGTGTGATGCACATAAATAAAAGGGGATGTGTTGGATGGCTGAAAACCACAGTTGCTCGCGCGTTTGGGGCTAGCAAACACGTATTATGAAAAACATGCATCCTCCTTCATTCACTGTCCCCCCCTTCACTCACTCAACCCCACAATTTGCCGGAGGATAACAGGTTTTTCACAATACTTAGACGGAGGTCTTTTAAAAAAAATATATATTAAAAAAAAAATTGTTCTAGCATAAGTAAGTATTGTTGTCATACATATTGAACTATTAATTAAAGTTGTTAATAAGATGTACTCAGTGTTATATTTTACCCTTTACTCCTTCTGTGCATGTGTTGTATGATTTTGACTTCTCCAAATACCAATACAAACCCGGTAAAAACCGTGGCATAACACTAAATATCCTGGCAATCCCCAACACGTCACACCAGACAGTTAAAAAGAGCATCACAGTCACACCTTAAGGGGGGTCACCTGCTTTTTGTCTCTTTCTCACCTATTCTCTCTTTCTCTGGCTTGCATCCATTTGGCCCCATTCACCCAACTGTTTTAAGACGTTTATCACCATCCAGGTATTGATTTCTTCCTGGCGAGCGATAGCGAGCCAGCATTGTATGGAAAAATCCGGCTTCGCCGGAGAAATTTTTCTATAAAAAATGTACAAATTTAGCTTGCTGTAAAAAAAATATATATAAGCTGGTTCGCTACCACTCGCCAAGAAAATATTGACACCTTGATGGGGGTAAACGTCTTAAAACAGTAGGCTGAATGGCGCCGAATAAAATACAAGCCAAAGAGAGAGGGAGAGAAAGAGATAAAACAGCGAGGTGCCCCCTTACCGTACGTTACTCATGTATAGGATCAAGATTTTTATAGTGTTTTCTTACATAAGAACATAAGAACATAAGAAAATGGGAGTCTGCAAAAAAACGATCGGCCCATACAAGGCAGATCCCTGTCACATCCAACCCCAATTACAAGGCCCAATTATAGGCCCAACTCACTAATACCTTGAGTACTGCCCCCACCAAAATGGTCAGGGATTAACACAAGATTACGGGGGTCTGCTGAGCGCCGATTGGCCCACACCTAGTAGATCCCCCTCACACCCAACCCATCTCGTCCATATGCCTATCTAATTTTATCTTAAAGCTCCCTATCGTTCTTGATCCCACTATATCACTTGGTAGCCTATTCCACCCATCTACAACTGTTACCAAACCAATATTTGCCTATATCTTTTCTGAAACGAAATTTATCTAATTTGAAACCATTTGTACGAGTTCTTTCGCTATCACTGAGCTTTAGTACATTTTTCATGTCCCCTTTATTAATTCCACTAACCCACTTGAATACTTCTATCATATTATCCCCTCTAACCCTGCGTCTCTCTAACGAATGTAAGCCTAATTTCTTCAACCTTTCTTCATACGGAAAATTTCTAATATTATGGATAAGTTTTGTCACTCTACGTTGTACTCTCTCCAATGAATCTATGTCCATTCTGTAATAAGGACACCAAAATTGAACAGCATAATCCATATGGGGTCTCACTAATGACAAGTACAGTTTTAAGATAACATCAGCAGTTCTGTTACTCACACTCCTAGATATGAACCCGAGAATCCTGTTTGCCTTGTTACGAACGCTTATATATTGTTTTCTAGGCTTTAAATCATTGCTAACAAACACACCTAGATCTTTCTCACAGTCTGAGTTTTCTAATTCTAGTGTTAATTAATCTTGCAAACCTTCAGTGAACACCTTAACCCCTTCTGAACCGGCGACGTGTTTTTCATTATATTCTAGCTATGTTTATACGACTTTGTACAGTTTAAGAAGGATCTGTGGTAGTTAAAAAAGGTTAAGCGAGATAGTTCAAAGCCTGTTAATTGCTGGAGGCCATTTATAAACTGACTAAAATCGTCTAATAGTAGCCAGAATAAAGCTAAAAGAACGCCACCGGTAAAGAAGGGGTTGAGGATGACATACTATATACAATTCACTTGCAGGAATCTTGTTATACGCCTCAGGTAGAATGCATAGTAAAGTCAAATGTAACCGTATAAAGGAATGCCTCGATAATTAAATATATAATTATGTGGCAACTTATACTGGTAGTGTCTAGGACAAAGAAAACGTAAAGCCGGTGTTACACGAGCACTTTCTCCCTCAACTCGTATCGTCATCATTGATATGGCAGCTTGTGGGGTAACCTTTATAAATATTTCTGCTACCTAAGTTAAGGGGAGACTGGCCGTTTGTTTGGTCTATTAATTTATTTATTCATATTTTTTTTAGTTTCCTCCCTAGACCTCCATCAGGCTTAGAAAACCCCCCCTCAACCCCCATTCAAGATGAATTTGTACATTTTTCGGTAGAAAAATGTCCCAGCCGAAGGCCGGTTCCTCTTAAAATTGCAGGCTCGCTATCGCTCGCCAGGAAATAATAGACACCTAAATGGCACGAAAGGTCTTAAAATTGACAACAAAATGGGGCGAAAGGTCTTATAATCTCAAAACTAGTGGGGCTAAACATTAGGAAGAAGGGGGTCCAGAAAAACGGTCTGCCTCCCCTTAATCTACCTTTAGTTTAGTTTCCGATACCAGTAATTAAACAAGATCCCAGAAATGCTGCCGGAATAATGTTGACCATCGAAATTGTCAATAATAGCTCTAGTGTGATAGCCGGTGTGGTCCAGGGTCGCTTGGTACCCGAACGTCTCTTGGTTTATCATCCAAACGTTTGACTTCCTTTTAAAGTTCTTGTCAGCAACGTTATTAACACACAAACCATATGTATTGTTACTATTTTCTAATTTTACTCGGATGTAATATACATTAAATATATATTATATCTTTCCCTACTAATACTGTACAACTATGTATACGTATTTTTACTACTACTACTACTTCTACTACCACTGCTACTACTACTACTACTACTACTACTACTACTACTACTACTGTTTGTATATTATGCATGTAAGTTGTATATAATCTATTCATACGTATTTGCGTGGTTATGAGTGAGCATTTACAGTACATATACGTATGTACAGTATATGTGTCTGTGTATGTGTGGGTGTCTACCGTATATAATTATATTCATACGATTTCGCAGTATTATTATGCAATAAATGTGTACTGTTGTATCTGTGATGTTCCAATGTGAATAAGTCGATTGAAGATCGTCAAAAGCTTATCTTCTGTAAAGTCTTTTAATTAGATTATATGACCTTTAATCTAATCAACATCTATCACTGTCTCTTCATTTCCCTTATCATTCCTTAGTCCTTTAGTTATAGTACATTGATTCATGTTAGTCTTTCTAAAATTATAACTTTTTGGCCTGTGTATTATTCTTCTATCTCTGTTAATGCTGATAATCTCTTGAAAACATAATTACATCTTTTAGAAAATGCTGAAACAACATATTTTTCAGCATATATTATTGTATTATGAATAATTCTTATTTAAAGTTTTTCACTATACTGGATATACTCTGGATGTACTATTAGGCTATTGTATACGAATGTCACTGCTCTACTCAATTATGACATATTCCTCCTTTTATGTAATATATGTTTATGTTATTTAATGCATATTATGAAATATAAATTGATTGACGGATTGATTGATTAACTACTACTACTACTACTACTGAAGTAACGGGGTGGAATAAAACCTGAAGGATGGCTTACCTACAGGTGAACAAGGAGAACCAGCAAACAAGAAGAGTACCCCATAGTCCCAGGAATTCCCATGTTCTATGGAGCAGAACTATATATGTTAGTTACCCAGACAATATGGTAGGACTGGGAACCAATCACCATCCAGCTCGCAAACTCTCTCCACCAATCATCAGCCATCATTCGCCCAGCCATCAGAGTTGCAGTATGATGAGCATATGGTTATGTAAATACAACACAAAGGACCCGAGTGCTATCGGGATAAGTGGAAATAGTAGGTCCTGTATTATGTGATAATTCCATATAACCATAATAATAATAATAATAATAGTTCTTAAAGCCAGCGCATGCTAAGCCAGCTAAGGATAGCCCAATAAGGCCGATTAGGCATATTTCCATTGGGGTCCTGTACTACTACCCCATTCCCTTGCTCATGAGGGATGATAATGACTCAGTGCTTTTGAAAAATCTTTAATGCGCCGAGCGTGGGCACGATCCCGGGCCTTCTGGGTGGAAGTCCGAGACGCTAGTCACTACACCAGCGCGGTCGCGCAGTGATAAGAATAATTGAGTTATCACAAGTATCAACAAATAGCCTCAATTATAGCATAATCACCAGAGTTGCGATTATGTCTTTGCTAGACTCGGTGCCTCTCATCTGAGTATTAAATAAAATACCTATTACCATTATGTATCATGTAATACCTACCATGTATGTTTAAGTTAAGTATTAACCCAATCAGCTGTATCACAACAATTCCCTATATCCTTTTAGCATTGAGTTCCTGTAAGTTAAAGCTAAGAAATAACTTGAACATAGCCTCACTGAAATTAAGGAAAGTTAGGGAGAAGCAAACAACCACTGGGGTAATGTCCTTAACTCTGAATAAGAACGGGGCATCTAACAGCAGTGGAACAATTGCCTTGCCTTCCCCCCTGCCCTGAGAGCTCGCCGAACCTGTTGTGTGCCTTCTGAAGTCCGGATCCTGAAGTCCTGATTGTGAGAAGCAGTTCATCCTGAAGTGCTGCCCTGTGGACCTACATTCTTCCTGAAGTGCTGCCCTTGTGGACCTATGTTCAACGTCGGCCAGACTTTCTCTCAGCTCTCTACCCTCCCCCATTACCCTAAGCGTTTCTGAGTATCTTACGTTGTGATTATTGCTGTGAAGGTAAGGTTAAAATATGTGAATATTACAGTGCTTAATTATCTATAGATCTGTGTCCAAGATCCTTATTCATTGCGTATGTGTTAATCTCTCAGAATTTGTAGTAATCGTTATCTAGATCTGTGCCTAAGATCGAAGTGTTCATCTTTGATATATATCTCCTAGAACGAATTACACATACGTTACGTACTTGTGTTCATTAAAGCACTTAGCCAAATATTCACAGATTGTCCTTGTATATGTCCAATTCTATTATATATGTTGCAAGTTGAAGTCGAAGTGAATTACGTATAATTATTCCCTTCTTTAAATAATAACCTGTTCCCTAGAACCTATGCTCAATCTCATATTCTGTTTATCTCAGTTCCCCCTCATGAAGAATTTTTATTAATTATTATATATTCTTTGTTCCCGAGATCCTAAATTTATGCTAGTTTGTTTAACACATTACGAGCGGGTGGGTCGGTAACTTCTATTACCCGCCATGCGGGTGGTTTTACCCTAAATGTGGTTGTTTCCGTGCTCTTTTTCATGCATAAACAAGACCCAGAGCGTAATACAAGTATCTATCCCTGAAAGGGCGTAAACAGAGCTTTCCAATGACACCCGAACCACCCTTCTACGACCACTGGTTCTCTTGCAACGATCGTGCAACACGAGTGCAAAAACCCTAAAATAAGGTAATTTCCTTACATAATTCCCTGTGTAGTGAGTGAGAGAGGGTGGAGGAGGGTGTAATAAATTTCAGTCAACCCACGTCGATGGTGGCGAGCGGCCAGGAAGTAATCTATGCTCCTCGCACCGCTCAGCTCTCTCTCAGAGCACATTACGTGCTCTCGAAATTGCACTCGACATCTATCGAGGCCCGCATATGGGCACGTTTTCTTTAATTCGACAGATGTCGAGCGCCGATGGTTAAGGGTTAAGCGTTATATCCATTATTATATGAACCGTATTTATGTTCATTTGATTATTGATGTAGATAATTTTGATTCTTATCGTCTAGGAATTCTAGTCTTGCATAGATCGATTATCTAATTATTCATCAATCCGAATACACCGCTATTGGTGTGAATTCTTGATAGGAATCTGCTAACTCATTCAGACCTCCTTTTATACCTTATTAGGTATTTCCATTAGTACAATTTCGTCGTGTGCGCCATTTTCCTATTATTAGTATTATACTAATCATTCGTACACGCTATTTTTATTTATGTGTTGCTTTATATTGGTTGACTACGTTAGTTCTGTTAACCATATTATTGCTTGATTCCGTTCAAGCCTTCAGGGGATATTAAACCTTTGAATATTCACCAGTAGAGATAAATAATTAAATCTGATTTCCTCGACCCGAGTTAATATTGTTGCATATAATCTGCATATAATCGATTGAAGAAATATATGTTCAGATCATAATTTACTCAAATTAAGTTAATAGTAGATTGAATTGTAAAAGTAATTCAGCATATCCTTCCCATTAATTTCAATTCATTCTCCCAAATACTAAGTTCATCATAGCACAAATAGTAAATAGAATTTCCAAGACCGCAGTAACTTGAATGACCTGAGCTATTTACCTGGTCATCAGCCACCCCTCCCGTGCTCATTAACCTGCCCACGAACGCCCCTCACCCCTCGTGAGCGTTACTCGAACCCGCCATCCGTGTACTTGTTTTTATCCCTCAACTCTTTCCATTTCTCATATTTGTGGAGTCTCTATTAATATATTACTTTCAAGAATAGAAATACGTTAGACACTCGACTCACATAAATATTATTATCGAGGGTTGATTCTATATGTAACGTGTTTATTCTATAATTGCATATTTCCCTTATAATACTATCTCTTGATTCACGCGCATTGTATGTTGCTACTAGACCTTGGTGTGTGATAAATGTTTGTTAATTGTTTACTTGCTGTTCCTTATAATAAATAGGTAAGTAAATCGCCACCCACGCTTTAGGCCTAGACATATGCGTGAATCATCTATTAATTGTCTAGATCAAAATATATACATTCATTTACTATTCCCCAATAATAGCTAAGTGAGGTATTGATCTATCCATATGCCATGGGAATAAATAAGAAGTATATAACCTACCTGTGCGTATTCATTGTGTTCTGTAGCACCTGATTGAGTAATTATTTGTGAATAAGAACGTGTTAGATGTGTTCCTGTTGAGGATATTTACGGTCTATAAATCCATAATTGGGTTTTAGTGAAGACTGGATAACGAGATATACAGTAAATATTACATCCCGGCATAACAACAACTACTACTACTACTACTACTACTTATCTTAATATTTTCTATTCACTACGTTAATATTTATTTATTTAATTTATATTTGTCTATATTTCTTCACAATTACTAACTACAATAGACAAGCATATTACAGTTTATGGTTTACATTACCTGGCCACTATCATAGTCCACTATGCACCATGCATTTTAACTACTGTATATTGTCTTTAATACATTATTGATTGAGTTTACTTATTTACTTTTTATATTTCTTGCAATGAATACGAGTTTAAAACAGTCACCTTTTGTGCTTTTAATATCCTACATTACTTTATTTATGCTAATGCATTATTTGGGAATACATTTACTATTATGTCATAATATTCTAATTTGATTGATTGTATGCAGTGCTCACTGATTTATTACGAAATTATATTCAAAATGAACGAAAACCACCATGAGAATCAATGAAAGACCCTATAGGTTTTCGAAATTATTTGCGGAAACATAATTTCGGCCGGCAACAGATGTATAGTTGTATTGTTTATTTTGTCCAGCTGATGGTAAATTGAATCCTTTAGCATCTAATTTCTCGATTCTTACTGGAAAAATCTGATACTGCTATGTCTGTGCGTCCCATTATTGCCAAGTTTTCATAACCAGCAACATATTTCGCTACATAATCTCGGTAATAGGGTAGTAATCAGGGTGGAGAGATAGCCATGTATAGAGTATAGTAGAGAATCCCGCGGCCCCCAGGTAGTCCCTGGGGTTGCACATCTACGTATACGCTGTGCTCAGAAAACCCAATACGTACAGATGTCTAGCTAATTTTACCCTTTTCAGTAGGATGTTGCCCTTATGTATTATGTTACCCTTTTCAGTAGGTGTTGCCCTTATGTATTATTTTACCCTTTTCAGTAGGATGTTGCCCTTATGTATTATTTTACCCTTTTCAGTAGGATGTTGCCCTTATGTATTATTTTACCCTTTTCAGTAGGATGTTGCCCTTATGTATTATTTTACCCTTTTCAGTAGGATGTTGCCCTTATGTATTATTTTACCCTTTTCAGTAGGATGTTGCCCTTATGTATTATTTTACCCTTTTCAGTAGGATGTTGCCCTTATGTATTATTTTCTGACTATCTGTAGACGATTCTATTGAGTTAAAAATAACATCAATTAATATAAATATATAAATCAATATAACTGCGGTAATTAGAGATCATTCGTACCCCTTTTATTCCTAGAGGTCCATCAATTGCTGAATGATATTGTTTATACTTATCTAGATTAAAATTAAGTAAGTGACAGAATCAAATTGAAAGGATTACAAATATAACGAACAACACAAAAGACATATTATGAATATAAAGAATTTTGTTTTTTCTGATGAACACTAGATGAATATTAAGTTTAGGAAGGACTTGTGAGCGTCAAAAGCAAACCAATTATCTCTAACTGTTTTTTTCTTTCTGGACCCCCTTTCTCCCTCTTGTTTAGCCGCATTACTTTTGAGATGTTAAAGCATTCGCTCCATTAGTTTGGCGATATTAAGACTGATTGCCTCATGGGTTGTCCATTTGAAGACCTTTCGTGACATACAGGTGTAGATATTCTATTGGCCAGCGATAGCGAGCCTGCAATTTAGGAGACAAATGCAAACATGTATCACAAAGGGTGTCTTGGGGGTATTCTTTAGAGCCTGATGAAGGTCTACGGAGGAAATTACAATAATAACAAAGCATAAATAACTGAGCAAACAAATACGGTCATCCCCCCTTAATTAACCCCTTCACCACCATTACGTAATTGTCATCATATTCTGATTACCACAAACCCACAAACGTTTACTGCTAAAACTAAAAGCGCATGGAATACAAGACGGTGTGTTGAAATGGATAGAAAATTGGCTCAGCAACAGAAAGCAAAGGGTAGTCATAAACGGTAAGGCATCTAAATGGACCAATGTAAGTAGCGGGGTACCCCAGGGATCGGTACTAGGACCAATTCTCTTTCTAATTTACATCAACGACATAGATGAGGGTCTCACCTGCACAATCTCAAAATTTGCTGACGATACAAAAATTGCAAATAGCGTACTCTCAAAAGAACAAGTTGACGATATGCAACACAATCTAGATAAATTGTCATGTTGGGCCCAAATTTGGCAAATGAGTTTCAATGCGGATAAATGTAAAGTACTACATGTCGGATACCTAAATCAGAAAGCAAACTATTCGATGAATGGCACTCAGCTTAAGAATGTAAACAGAGAAACTGATCTGGGAGTAACAATATCGAGTAACCTAAAACCGAAGTCAACAATGTTCAGAAGTTGTTAAGAAGGCAAACAAAATAATTGGCTTTATAGGCAGGTCATTTGAGCATAAATCCAAAGAAGTTATCCTAACCCTTTACAATTCCTTAGTCCGCCCTCTTCTGGAATACTGCGTTCAATCCTGGTGCCCTTATTACCAAAAAGATATAAACAAGCTAGAACGAGTTCAACGTAGAGTTACCAAAATGATACCTAGCCTAAAGAACAAACCATACGAAGAGCGTCTTAGAGAATTAAATCTATTTCCTTTAACCCAGCGCAGATTATGAGGCGACTTAATTCAAGTGTTCAAAATCATCAAAGGCATCGACAATATGAACTGTAGTAAGTACTTCACTATCGACCAATCTAATTATACGCAGGGAAACGGTTGCAAAATTATTGGTAAATCTTTTAACTCGCACGAATCTAAGAATTTCTTCTTCAATCGAGTTGTCAACTTGTGGAATGGGCTTCCCCGAGACGTTATAGACTGCAGCACCGTTGATTCATTTAAATTCCGCCTAGACAAATATCTCGCATCAAACCCGCGACTGACTGCGTTTGTAAATGAATAACTTTTTCCTCCCCTCAGTTACTAACCCATATGTCCCCTACTAACTTCCTAGTCCTGCCACGTTAGTGGCAGGGCAGTAGTTCCCTTTCCAATGTTCCCTTACCCACTCTAAACCACTGTTTGGACACTTGATCCTCAGTGTTTTGGAGGACAAGCAACCTAGAAGGGTCACTAGACCTGTTGTTGCTTGATTTCCTTTGTACTTTGTACCATTAGACGATATTCTTTAGTTCATAATCTACTTACCCGACTCAAATGAGTAAAGACGATCTCAATAAACCCTCTTAGTAACATAGGCCCTGCTTAAACTGCATAAAAACATATAATTTTTAGCCAGAATCAAAGGTAAAAAGTCATGGTGCTGAAGGGGTTAAGGAGGGTCACCTGTTTCTGTTCTCCTTTTCTCTCTTTCATTGGCTTGTATCCATTCGGCCTCATTCAGCCTACTGTTTATAGACGTTTATTCCTATCCAGGTGTTGATATCTTCCTGGCGAGCGATAGCGAGCCAGGAGAAATCCGGCTTCACCGGACACATTTTTCTATCGAAAAATGTACAAATTTAGACTGCTGTCAAAAGCATTTGAAAAAATATGCTGTCTCGCTACCGCTCGCCAGGAAAAAAATGACACTTGAATGGGAATAAAACGTCTTAAAACAGTAGGCTGAATGGGGCCGAATGGATACAACCCATAGACAGAGGGAGAGAGAGATAAAACCGAAATAGGTGGGCCCCCTTAAACAAGCCAACACGTATACAGCAGCACACACATCCACGCTTCCAAGTATACTATACGTGTCCTTACGTTACACCTTGGATTGGTTCGCTACAGGAGGCAACACAAATAGTAGCCTCTTTGATGAAACGGAACGCTCTTGGTTCGTGTATATAAACAACTGGTAGCACTATTACCAAATTGAAGGGGTAGTGGATATTTTTTTGGTCTATGTATATACTTATTTTATGGTAACCTTGCTAGACCTCCAAGCCAAAAAAAAAATATATATATTTTCTTTTTTTAAGTAAATGTATACATTTTTCGGTAGAATATTTACTGGCCGAAGACCAGTTCCTCCTAGAATTACAGGCTACCTGAATGACACGAAACGTCTTTATATTGACAAAGACATAGGGCGAAAGGTCTTAAAATCATTTAACCCCTTCTGTACAGCAACTTCTTTCTAATTTTAGTCACTATATTTAGACGATTCTGTGCAATTTACCTAGGATCTGTGGTTGTACAAAGGGTTAAGTGAGATAGTTCGAAGTTTTTTAATTGCTGGAGGCCCTTTTGAAATTGAATAAAATCGTCTTATAGTAGCCTGAATAAAGATAACAGGACGGCACCGGTACAGAAGGGGTTAATACCATTATTTCAACAGTCACAAACTTAGTTGACAATCGAAATCACGAAGGAGTTATTAACGATCTCAATGTCGCAAATTGAAAGTAAAATATAGCTAAGAAACCACAATATTGAGAAACTAACGATCTTCTACTATTAACCCTTTCTGTACCGCTGATGTACTTTTAACTTTATTCTGGCTACTTTTAGACAATTTTACTCAGTTTTAAAAGGGTCTCCGGGAATAAACAGGCTTCGAACTATCTAATTTATCACATTTTAATACCACAGATCCTTCTTAAACTGCACAAAATCCTCTAAATGTCGCTAGAATATAATGACAAAGACGTTGCCGGTACAGAAGGGGTTAATGCTACGAATATATTTTGTTTCCATTGCAGTTCGTGACTTTTGACCGTAGCTGTACAACAGGAATTCTACTCATACGTTAGGTGGGCGCCGCTCGGCTCTCTGCACTCGGAAACGTTCTGTGCACCAGGGCCATATATAGATAATGCTATGTACGATAACCTGTCAAATTCTTTAGGCTGGCGTTAGTTACAGCCCATTACACTATAGAAACATTATAATCAATATTACTCGTTCTTTTTGTTGTTATTGAAGTGATAGTGTATACTAGATTACTATTCCCTGAAGGAATAATAAAACTAGTGTAATTCGTGACGCGGGATCTGGCGAGAAGTGGCAGTCGTACCCAAGGTTACATAGCAAGAGATACCAAGTTAGTCGTGCGGGCAGCGGGAGTCTACTACTCTACTCAGTGTTCACAGGCTTGGTAACTTACGGCTCATATACACATCACGGACCACAACAGAAGTAAACTATCGTGCTTTATTACGGCGC
>CM064501.1:35056212-35061818 GCA_032716605.1 Paralithodes platypus | reverse complement strand
GGGCTACAGGGGACTTTTAAAGTCCAAAAAACGGTACCGTGGGCCCATTGGAAGGCCCAGTCAAAATCGAAATCCTAAACTAATGGTCCGATTTTAATTATGTTTGCGTCATTCGATTAAGCTTGCTAAAGTGTACTTATGGTATAAATTTAAACAAAATCCGTTCATAAATAACTCGTCTATGGATTTTTTAAACTTTAAAATCGGCCTAGGGGGCCTAAAAATAAATCAAAATTAAAACAAAATTATACCGTTGAATTCGCAACGGCGAGACGAATCCAAATATGTAATAATATTGACATGTAAAAATTCGACCAAAATATATAAAATATATATATATATATACTGTATATATATAATTATGAATTAATATATATTTATTATATTTATAAATTATATATATATATATATATACAAAATATAAATATTTAATATATATATATATAATTTATATATATATATACAAAATACATATATATAATTTATTTATTATATATATATAATTTATATATATATAATATATTTATAAATTATATATATATAATATATATATATATATATATATATATATATATATATATATACAAAATACATATATATATATATTATATATATACAGTATATATTTATACAAAATACATATATATAATTTATATATTATATATATATACAGTATATATAGTTTATATAAATATATATATATATATATATATATTATATTTATCAATTATATATATATAAAATTATCGTCTATGGAGTTTTTTAACTTTAAAATAGGCCTAGGGGGCCTAAAAACAGGTCAAAATTTAAAACAAATTATACCGTTGAATCCGCAACGGCGAGACGAATCCAAATATGTAATAACATTGACAAGTCAAAATTCGACCAAAATCACCGTTTTACCCAAGGTTTTTGAGAAAAATATTTTCGATTCTGGCCGAATGGCTAGGCGAAAATGAAATCTAAGACCATGTCTAGAAGCAGCTCGCCGAGAAAAATCGAATGGCACCAAGTAGAATTCCCTAGGACTTATAGTTTGGGCTACAGGGGACTTTTAAAGTCCAAAAAACGGTCCCGTGGGCCCATTGGAAGGCCCAGTCAAAATCGAAATCCTAAACTAATGGTCCGATTTTAATTCTGTTTGCGTCATTCGATTAAGCTTGCTAAAGTGTACTTAAGGTATAAATTTAAACAAAATCCGTTCATAAATAACTCGTCTATGGATTTTTTAAACTTTAAAATCGGCCTAGGGGGCCTAAAAATAAATCAAAATTAAAACAAAATTATACCGTTGAATTCGCAACGGCGAGACGAATCCAAATATGTAATAATATTGACATGTAAAAATTCGACCAAAATATATAAAATATATATATATATATACTGTATATATATAATTATGAATAAATATATATATATATATATATATATATATATATATATATATATATACAAATATTATATACAAAATATAAATATATATTATATATATATATGTATATATACAAAATACATATATATATAATTTATTTATTATATTATATACCTATATATATTATATTTATAAATTTTATATATATATAATATATATAAATATATATATATATATATATATATATATATATATACAAAATACATATATATATATATTATATATATATATTATATATATATATTGCTCTCTGACCCCTGACCTGTGCGGACGTCCCCAGTGACCGCTAGTGAACCTGTTTACCCTTAGTGAGGTCCTAGTGAACTTTCATAGTGATGGCTGTTGTTGATGAGTCTGCTGTCTCCTCCCATACTCTCCAGCTTTGTCTTGCTTTGCAAGAGAGACTGGAGAGTGTGGAGCAGGAGATTCAGTGTCTCAAAGATGAAAATTTGGCCTTGAGACTAGCTATGGCGGAGAAGAAGTGTGAGGCTACCGGAAGTGTTCCCAGGGATCGTGAAGCCCCTTGGAAAGTGGTGTCAACTAGTGCAACGGCCTGCAAGCTGAAAAGGCAGCCAGTCAAGACCCACAGCAACTTCAGCACCTTGGCTGATGAGAGTGATGGCGATGAAGTGGCGATCATCGAGGCAGTGAGAGGGGAGGGGGGGAAGTCTGCTGCTGTTGCTGCAACAACTGCTGCTACACGCCGACAAAAGGAAAAAGCTAAGTCTGTTTTCATTGTCGGTGATTCATTGGTTAGATACCTTGGCAGGGCAACAAACACTCAGGTTGGTAAAGTTGTCTGCGTGCCTGGTGCCGGAGTCGGGAGGGTGGCTGAGAAGATAGATGCTGTCATGGAAGTGAGTGGGGAGGACCCCATCATCTTCCTCAACGCAGGGAGCAACGACATATGGAGATGCAGGACTGAGGAGTTGCTCTCCAAGTATCAGGAAATGTTGGAGAGGATCAAGGAAAAAGGTGGAGTTCCTGTGGTAAACAGTATCCTGCCTAGAAGAGGGGTAAGGAAGGAATGGTCCTCCAGGGCTATTGGTGTAAATAGCCGGCTGGAGAAGTATTGTAAGGCAAATACTATTCCATTCCTGGATAACTGGTCCCTCTTTTATGGTAAGGATGAACTGTATGCCCAGGATGGAGTACATCTCTCTCGACTAGGAGTTTCGACCTTGGCCAGCTCACTCGACAAGATTGTTGCGGGGTTTCGTTAAAAAAACCTGGGTGTGTAAGTAAAATACTGTCTCCATATGGAGCAGGTACTTCATGTGACAAACCAGTGAGTAAAATAGAAATAATCAGTCAAGATAGTGCGGATATAGTGATGTGTAATAGTAGTATCGATAACACTACACATGTAACTGATAGTAAAGATGAGAATACTGATAGAGTAGAATTTCCGTCTAGAGCTAGTAGTTCAACAGGAAATAATAAGTTAGCTAAACACAATAGAAAATTAGTTGCAAATAAAAGTAATAGGTTGAGGGTATATTATACAAATTGTAGGAGTTTATGTAACAAAATGAACGAACTTAGAGCACTCGTTAGCACAGAAAATATAGACATAATAGCGCTAACTGAAACGTGGATTAATACAGAATCTAGGCATTTTTTAGCAGAATTTGATATTCCAGGATATAGTTTGTTTAAATATGACCGAACAAGTAGGAGGGGCGGGGGTATAACAGTGTTTGTCAGGAGTGCATTAAAAAGCTGTATTAAATCAGGTATTAGACTAAATAATGATAATGAAAGTGTTTGGGTAGAGGTTAACGAAGGTAGTGAGACCATAGTTATTGGAGTTATATATAGACCGCCTAATATGAGTAGAAATGGCGGAAAATCGTTATGGGAGGAAATTAAAATAGCATCAAGGTTTAGCAATGTGTGCATTATGGGGGATTTTAATTTTCCGAACATTGATTGGCAGCACCAAATAGGCGACTCCGATTCAGTAGAGTTTATAGAGGTAGTACAAGATAGTTTTTTATTTCAATTCATAGATACGCCGACTAGAGGTATTAATATTCTTGATTTAGTTTTCAGTAACAATGAACATATGATAAATAATGTAGAGATTGGTGACCACCTAGGAAATAGCGATCATAAATCTATTTATTTTAATATACAATGGACAGGGAATGCTAAAGAGAATACGACACTTATCCCAGATTTCAGAAAAGCCGATTATGGTGGGCTAAGAAGAGACTTAAGGGTGGACCCTATTGTTAAGCGATTAAGTCAGGATATGCCAGAGTTAAACTTGCCACCTACATATAACCAGTTATTGCTTCACTCCACAATGCTCAAAATAAATATATCCCTAAAAGAAGATTTAGATCGACGCAGAACCAACCAAAATGGATGACTAATAAGCTAATAGATCTTATAGGAAAAAAGAAAGGAATATATCGAAAAATAAAGAAAGGTGAAAATCATTTACATATATACTATCAGACTCTATCAAGACAGGTCAAAAAGGAAATCAGGAAAGCAAAAAGAAATTATGAAATAAGGATAGCCAGCGACTCAAAAAATAACCCTAAAGCTTTTTACCAACTATATAAATCTAAAGTTAGAGATGTAATAGGCCCCCTAAAAACTTCAATAGGAGAAATAACAGAAAATGATTTAGAAATGTGCAGTACATTAAATAGTCAGTTTCTTTCCGTTTTCACTAATGAAAATTTGGCACAGATTCCAGAAGTCAATATGGTATATAGTGATAGTATAGAAAATATGTTAAGTACAGTTAGTATAAGTAGAAATGATGTGCTTAAGGAAATTGACAGACTGAAACCTCAAAAATCGCCTGGTCCTGACGAGGTATATGCTAGAGTATTAAAAGAATGCAGAGATGAGTTAAGTAGTCCATTAGCATTTATATTTAACAAGTCATTAGAAACAGGTTTAGTTCCAGAAGCTTGGAAGCTTGCAAATGTAGTTCCGATCTTCAAAAAAGGTGATAAATCGATAGCATCCAATTACCGTCCCATTAGTCTCACATCAATCATAGGAAAGTTGCTAGAGTCTATTATTGCTAGGAAAATTAGAAGCCACTTAGTAAAATTTAACTTAATAAATTCTTCTCAGCATGGATTCACTCAGGGACGTTCGTGCCTTACTAATTTGCTTAGCTTTTTCTCAGAGGTATATGAAGCAGTAGATAGTGACAAGTCATATGATATTATATATTTAGATTTCAGTAAAGCTTTCGACAGAGTCCCTCATGAGAGATTGATGAGAAAGGTTGAGGCACATGGAATAGGAGGGTTGTTGTTGGGATGGATTAGGTCATGGCTAATTGGTAGGAAACAGAGAGTTAGCATAAATGGTACCAAGTCAGAGTGGGGAGCAGTCAAAAGTGGTGTCCCCCAGGGATCGGTATTAGGTCCCCTGTTGTTTCTTATATACATAAATGACCTAGATTTAGGTATAACTAGTAGGATAAGTAAATTCGCAGACGATACTAAAATGGGGAGATCAATTGATTCAGATAGCGATATAGAGTGCCTCCAAAGGGATCTAGATACCTTACATGAATGGTCAGTAAATTGGCAGATGAAGTTTAACATTGACAAATGCAAGGTATTAAAGATAGGGAAGATGCAAACAAATGTTAAATATAAACTAGCTAATTTAGAATTAGAAAATTCAGACTGCGAGAAAGATCTAGGTGTGTTTGTTAGCAATGATTTGAAGCCTAGAAAACAGTGTATAAGCGTTCGTAATAAGGCAAACAGGATTCTCGGGTTCATCTCTAGGAGTGTGAGTAACAGAACTGCTGATGTTATCTTAAAACTTTACTTGTCATTAGTGAGACCCCATATGGATTATGCTGTCCAATTTTGGTGTCCTTATTACAGAATGGACATAGATTCATTGGAGAGAATTCAGCGTAGAATGACAAAAATGATCCATAATATTAGAAATTTTCCGTATGAAGAAAGGTTGAAGAAATTAGGTTTACATTCGTTAGAGAGACGCAGAGTTAGAGGGGATATGATAGAGGTGTTCAAGTGGGTTAGTGGGATTAACAAAGGGGACATGACAAATGTACTAAAGCTCAGTGATAGCGAAAGAACTCGTACCAATGGTTTCAAATTAGATAAATTTCGTTTCAGAAAAGATATAGGCAAATATTGGTTTGGTAACAGAGTTGTAG
>CM064501.1:35051212-35053712 GCA_032716605.1 Paralithodes platypus | reverse complement strand
AAATAATTAATATATATATACAGTATATATATTTACAAAATACATATAATTTATATAATTTATATATTATATATATATATATATAATTTATATAAATATATATATATATATATATATATATATATATATATATATATTATATTTATAAATTATATATATATATAATTTATATAAATATATATATATATATATCGTCTATGGAGTTTTTAAACTTTAAAATAGGCCTAGGGGGCCTAAAAATAGGTCAAAATTAAAAACAAATTATACCGTTGAATCCGCAACGGCGAGACGAATCCAAATATGTAATAATATTGACAAGTCAAAATTCGACCAAAATCACCGATTTACCCAAGGTTTTTGAGACAAATATTTTCGATTCTGGCCGAATGGCTAGGCGAAAATGAAATCTAAGACCATGGCTAGAAGCAGCTCGCCGAGAAAAATCGAATGGCACCAAGTAGAATTCCCTAGTACTTATAGTTTGGGCTACAGATGACTTTTAAAGTCCAAAAAAACGGTCCCGTGGGCCCTCCATGAAGGCCCAGTCAAAATCGAAATCCTAAACTAATGGTCCGATTTTAATTCTGATTGCGCCATTCGATTCAGCTTGCCAAAGTGTAAGGTATAAATATAAACAAAATCCGTTCTTAAATAACTCGTCTATGGATTTTTTAAACTTTAAACTAGGCCTAGGGGGCCTAAAAATAGGTCAACATTTAAAAAAAATTAACCGTTGAATCCGCAACGGCGAGAAGAATCCAAATATGTAATAATATTGACAAGTCAAAATTCGACCAAAATATATATAATATACCGGTATATATATATATATACTGTATATATATTTATATAAAATATATATATATATATATATATATATATATATAAATTATATATACAAATATAAAATAATAATATACATATAATATATATAAATTATATATATATATATAATATATATAAATTATATATATATATAATATATATAAATATATATATATATATATATATATATATCGTCTATGGAGTTTTTAAACTTTAAAATAGGCCTTTTGGGCCTAAAAATTGGTCAAAATTAAAAAATAAGTATACCGTTGAAAACGCAACGGGGAGACGAATCCAAATATGTAATAATATTGACAAATCAAAATCCGTCCAAAATATATTATATATATATATATATATATGTATATATATATAATTATACATATATACAGTGAATATATATATATTTATATATATATATATATATATACAGTATACAGTATATATACAAAAAATATATAATTTATATATTATATATATATATAATTTATAGAAATATATATATATATATATATATATATCGTCTATGCAGTTTTTAAACATTAAAATAGGCCTAGGGGGCCTAAAAATATGTCAAAATTAAAACAAAATTATACCGTTGAATCCGCAACGGCGAGACGAATCCAAATATGTAATAATATTGACATGTCAAAATTCGACCAAAAATATATATAATATACATATATATAATACTGTATATATATAATTATGTATAATATATTTATATATATATATATATATATATATATATATATATATATATATACAAAAATAAATATAAAATATATATATATATATATATACCGGTATATATATTATATTTATAAATTATATATATATAATATATATATAAATATAATACTATATATATAATATACATATATATATATATATATATATATATATATATATATATATATACTGTATATATTAAATACATATATATTTATTTATATATATTATATATATATATATATAAAATATATATATATATATATATATACAGTATATATTTATACAAAATACATATATGTAAGTTATATATTATATATATATATATATTATATTTATAAATTATATATATATATATATATAATTTATATAAATATATATATACTGTATATATATAAAATTATCGTCTATGGAGTTTTTAAACTTTAAAATAGGCCTAGGGGGCCTAAAAACAGGTCAAAATTAAAAACATATTATACCGTTGAATCCGCAACGGCGAGACGAATCCAAATATGTAATAATATTGACAAGTCAAAATTCGACCAAAATCACCGATTTATTTTTTGAGAAAATTATTTTCGATTCTTAGCGAATGGCTAGGTGAAAATGAAATCTAAGACCAGGCCTAGAAGCAGCTCGCCGAGAAATATCGAATGGCACTAAGTAGAATTCCCTAGGACTTATAGTTTGGGCTACAGATGACTTTTAAAGTCCAAAAAACGGTCCCGTGTGCCCTCCATGAAGGCCCAGTCAAAATCGAAATCATAATCTAATTGGCCGATTTTAATTATGATTGCGCCATTCGATTCAGCTTGCCAAAGTGTACTTATGATATAAATTTAAACAAAATCCGTTCATAAATAACTCGTCTATGGAGTTTTTTTAACTTTAAAATAGGCCTAGGGGGCCTAAAAATAGGTCAAGATTTAAAAAAAAATAACCG
>CM064501.1:35038712-35046212 GCA_032716605.1 Paralithodes platypus | reverse complement strand
AATGTTAAACTTCATCTGCCAATTTACTGACCATTCATGTAAGGTATCTAGATCCCTTTGGAGGCACTCTATATCGCTATCTGAATCAATTGATCTCCCTATTTTAGTATCGTCTGCGAATTTACTTATCCTACTAGTTATACCTAAATCTAGGTCATTTATGTATATAAGAAACAACAGGGGACCTAATACCGATCCCTGGGGGACACCACTTTTGACTGCTCCCCATTCTGACTTGGTACCATTTATGCTGACTCTCTGCTTCCTACCAATTAGCCATGACCTAATCCATCCTAACAACGCCCCACCTATTCCATGTGCCTCAACCTTTCTCATCAATCTCTCATGAGGGACTCTGTCGAAAGCTTTACTGAAATCTAAATATATAATATCATATGACTTGTCATTATCTACTGCTTCATATACCTCTGAGAAAAAACTAAGCAAATTAGTAAGGCAAGACCGTCCCTGAGTGAATCCATGCTGAGAAGAATTGATTAAGTTAAATGTTTCTAAGTGGTTTCTCATTTTCCTAGCAATAATTGACTCTAGTAGTTTTCCTATGATTGAAGTGAGACTAATGGGACGGTAATTGGATGCTATTGATTTATCACCTTTTTTGAAGATCGGAACTACATTTGCAAGCTTCCAAGCTTCTGGAACTATACCTGTTTCTAATGACTTGTTAAATAGAAATGTTAATGGATAACTTAACTCATCTCTGCATTCTTTTAATACTCTAGCATATACCTCATCAGGACCAGGCGATTTATGAGGTTTCAGTCTGTCAATTTCCTTAACCACATCATTTCTACTTATAGTAACCGTACTTAACCTATTTTCTATACTATCGCTGTATACCTTACGGACTTCTGGAAACTGTGTCAAATTTTCATTAGTGAAAACGGAAAGAAATTGACTATTTAATGCACTGCACATTTCTAAATCACTTTCTGTCAATTTTCCTATCGAAGTTTTAAGGGGACCAATTACATCTCTAACCTTGGATTTATATAGTTGGTAAAAAGCTTTAGGATTATTTTTTGAATCATTGGCAACCTTAATTTCATAATTTCTGTTTTCTTTACTAATATCCTTTTTTACCTGTCGTGATAGATTCTGATAGTAAGCAAGTAGGTGAATTTCGCCTTTTTTAATTTTTCTATATATTCCTCTCTTTTTTCCTAGAAGATCTAATAGTCTATTATTCATCCATTTGGGTTGGTTCTGTGTTGATCTAAATTTTCTTTTGGGGATATATTTATTTTGCGCATTGAATACTGACTTGATAAAATTATCGTATGTATCTACCAAGTTTGACGTCTCCTCCTGACTTAAGATGACAGGTGCCTGAGAAAGGATACACTCATTTGGACACCTGGATCGACTTAATTTTCTGACCATAGGGTCGGCTAACAGGGCTTCTCTTAACCCACCATAATTGGCTTTTCTGAAGTCAGGTATTAATGTTGTATTCTCTCTGATATTACCTTTCCATTGTATATTAAAATACACAGAATTGTGATCACTATTTCCTAGGTGGTCCCCGATTTCTACACTATTTATCATATGTTCATTGTTACTGAAAACTAAATCGAGAATATTATCACCTCTAGTCGGCGTATCTATGAATTGAGATAAAAAACTATCTTGTACTACCTCAATAAACTCCTTTGAATCAGAGTCGCCTATTTGTTGCTGCCAATCTATATTAGGGAAATTAAAATCCCCCATAATGCACACGTTGCTAAGCCTTGATGCTATTTTAATTTCCTCCCATAATGATGTTCCGTCATTTCTACTCATTTTTGGCGGTCTATACATAACTCCAATAACTAAAGTCTCACTACCTTCGTTAACTTCTACCCAAACACTTTCATTTTCATTATTTACTCTAATACCTGATTTAGTACAGCTTTTTAATGAACTCCTGACAAACACTGCTATACCGCCACCCCTCTTACTTGTTCGGTCATATTTAAACAAACTATATCCTGGTATATCAAACTCTGCTAAAAAATGCCTGGTTTCTGTATTAATCCATGTTTCAGTTAGCGCTATTATGTCTATATTTTCTTTGCTAACCAGTGCTCTAAGTTCGTTCATTTTGTTACATAAACTCCTGCAATTTGTATAATAAACACTCAAACTTCTACTTGTATTTGCAACTACTTTTCTATTGTTTTTAACTAATTTATTTTTACCTGTTGAACTACTGGACCTAGACGGAAAATCTACGCTATCAGAATGTTCGTCATTACTATCAATTTGATGTGGCTGGGATTCTATTTTACTTACACACCTATGGTTTATTAACCAAACCCCGCAACAAACTTGTCGAGTGAGCTGGCTAAGGTCGAAACTCCTAGTCGAGAGAGATGTACTCCATCCTGGGCATACAGTTCATCCTTACCGTAGAAGAGGGTCCAGTTATCCAGGAATGGAATAGTATTTGCCTTGCAATACTTCTCCAGCCGGCTATTTACACCAATAGCCCTGGAGGACCATTCCTTCCTTACCCCTCTTCTTGGTAGGATACTGTGTACCACAGGAACTCCACCCTTCTCCTTGATCCTCTCCAACATTTCCTGGTACGTGGTGAGCAACTCCTCAGTCCTGCATTTCCAAATGTCGTTGCTCCCTGCGTTGAGGAAGATGATGGGGTCCTCTCCACTCGCTTCCATGACACCATCTAGCTTTTCTGCCACCTTCTCGACTCCGGCACCAGGCAGACAGACAACTTTTCCAACATGTGTGTTAGTAGCCCTACCAAGGTATTTAATCATTGAATCCCCTACAATTAAAATAGACTTAGCTGTTTTCTGTTGTCGGCGTGTAGCAGGAGTTGTAGCAGCAACAGCAGCAGACTTCCCCCCCTCCCCTCTCACTGCCTCGATGATCGCCACTTCCTCGCCATCACTCTCATCAGCCAAGGTGCTGAAGTTGTTGTGGGTCTTGAGTGGCTGCCTTTTCAGCTTGCAGGCCGTTGCACTGGTTGACACCACTTTCCAAGGGGCTTCACGATCCCTGGGAACACTTCCGGTAGCCTCACACTTCTTTTCCGCCATAGCTAGTCTCAAGGCCAAATTTTCATCTTTGAGACACTGAATCTCCTGCTCCACACTCTCCAGTCTTTCTTGCAAAGCAAGACAAAGCTGGAGAGTATGGGAGGAGACAGCAGACTCATTTATACCTGTATATATATATATATATATATATATATATATACTGTATATATATTATATACTGTATATATATAATTATATATAAATATATATATATATATATATATATATATATCGTCTATGGAGTGTTTAAACTTTAAAATAGGCCTTTTGGGCCTAAAAATTGGTCAAAATTAAAAAAATAAGTATACCGTTGAAAACGCAACGTGGAGACGAATCCAAATATGTAATAATATTGACAAATCAAAATCCGACCAAAATATATTATATATATATATATATATATATATATATATATATATATATATATTTATATATATATAATTATACATATATACAGTGTATATATATATATATATATATATATATATATATATATATATATATATATATATATATACAGTATATATATATATACAAAATACATATATATAATTTATACATTATATATTTATATAATTTATAGAAATATATATATATATATATATATATCGTCTATGGAGTTTTTAAACTTTAAAATAGGCCTAGGGGGCCTAAAAATAGGCAAAAATTTAAAAAAAATTTATACAGTTGAATCCGCAACGGCGAGACGAATCCAAATATGTAATAATATTGACAAGTCAAAATTCGACCAAAATCACCGATTTGCCTGGGCCCATATATATATATATTATATAATATATATATATATATATAATTTATATATATATATACAAAATACATATATATAATTTATATATATATATATATATATATATATATATATAATTATACATATATACAGTATATATATATATATATATATATATATATATATACATATATATATATATATTATATATATATATAATTTATATATATACAAAATACATATATAATTTATATATTATATATATATATATATAATTTATATAAATATATATATATATATATATATATATATAATATTTGTAAATTATATATATATATATATAATTTATATACAAATATATATATATATATATCGTCTATGGAGCTTTTAAACTTTAAAATAGGCCTAGGGGGCCTAAAAACAGGTCAACATTAAAAACAAATTATACCGTTGAATCCGCAACGGCGAGACGAATCCAAATATGTAATAATATTGACAAGTCAAAATTCGACCAAAATCACCGATTTGCCTAAGGTTTTTGAGAAAAATATTTTCGATTCTGGCCAAATGGCTAGGCGAAAATGAAATCTAAGACCATGTCTAGAATCAACTCGCCGAGAAAATTCGAATGGCACCAAGTAGAATTCCCTAGGACTTATAGTTTGGGCTACAGGGGACTTTTAAAGTCCAAAAAACAGTCCCGTGGGCCCATTGGAAGGCCCAGTCAAAATCGAAATACTAAACTAATGGTCCGATTTTAATTCTGTTTGCGCCATTCGATTAAGCTTGCCAAAGTGTACTTATGGTATTAATTTAAACAAAATCCGTTTATAAATAACTCGTCTATGGATTTTTTAAACTTTAAAATAGGCCTAGGGGGCCTAAAAATAGATCAAAATTAAAACAAAATTATACCGTTGAATCCGCAACGGCGAGACGAATCCAAATATGTAATAATATTGACATGTAAAAATTCGACCAAAATATATAATATATATATATATATATATATATACTGTATATATATAATTATGTATAAATATATATATATATATATATATATATATATATACAAAATAAAATATATATATATTATATTATATATAATAGAATTATATATACCTGTATAAAATTTAAATTTTATATATATATATAAAATATATTATATATATATATATATATAATACTGTATATATATATAAAATTATACATATAGAGTATAATATATATATATATACACAGTATATATATATATATATAAAAAAAATATATATATATATAAATATTTATATATATTATATATATTTATACAAAATACATATATATAATTTATATATTATATATATATATATATATCTCTATCTATTGCCTGACGCCGTGATCCCCGAAGGGGTGGCCACGAACGAACCGCCCCCATGCACCTCTGTCCCCAGTCAGTCGACGCCCCTCCCCCCAACCAGCACCACCTTCGTTCATGTACTTCCTACTCTACTTATTCGGTCTACCTCTCCCCCTCCTATATATAATAATTAAAATATATATATATATATATATATATATATTATATTTATAAATTATATATATATATATATATATAATTTATATAAATATATATATATATATAAAATTATCGTCTCTGGAGTTTTTAAACTTTAAAATAGGCCTAGGGGGCCTAAAAACAGGTCAACATTAAAACAAAATTATACCATTGAATCCGCAACGGCGAGACGAATCCAAATATGTAATAATATTGACATGTAAAAATTCGACCAAAATATATATAATATATATATATATATATATATATATACTGTATATATATACTGTATATATAATTATGTATAAAATATATATATATATATATATATATATAATATACAAAATATAAATATATATATATATTATATATATATACTGTATATATAATACAAAATACAGATATATATATATATATATAATTTTATATATTATACCGGTATATAATATATTTATAAATTTATATATATAATATATAAATATAATATATATATATATTGATATATATATATATATATATATAAAATTATACATATATATATATATATATATATATATATTTATATATACAAAATACATATATATATATATATAATAATTTTATATATACAGTATATATTTATACAAAATACATATATATATAATTTATATATTATATAGATATATATATAATTTATATAAATATATATATATATATATATGTATATATATATATATATATTTAATTATATATATATATATAATTTATATAAATATATATATATATATATAAAATTATCGTCTCTGGAGTTTTTAAACTTTAAAATAGGCCTAGGGGGCCTAAAAACAGGTCAAAATTAAAAACAAATTGTACAGTTGAATCCGCAACGGCGAGACGAATCGAAATATGTAATAATATTGACAAGTCAAAATTCGACCAAAATCACCGATTTACCCAAGGTTTTTGAGAAAAATATTTTCGATTCTGGCCGAATGGCTAGGCGAAAATGAAATCTAAGACCATGTCTAGAAGCAGCTCGCCGAGAAAAATTGAATGGCACCAAGTATAATTCCCTAGGACTTATAGTTTGGGCTACAGATGACTTTTAAAGTCCAAAAAATGGTGCCGTGGGCCCTCCATGAAGGCCCAGTCAAAATCGAAATCCTAAACTAATGGTCCGATTTTAATTCTGATTGCGCCATTCGATTAAGCTTGCCAAAGTGTACTTATGGTATAAATATAAACAAAAATCCGTTGATAAATAACTCGTCTATGGATTTTGTAAACTTTAAAATAGGCCTAGGGGGCCTAAAAATAGGTCAAAATTAAAAACAAAATTGAACCGTTGAATCCGCAACGGTGAGAAGAATCCAAATATGTAATAATATTGACAAGTCAAAATTCGACCAAAATATATATAATATACCGGTATACATATATATATATATACTGTATATATATAATTATATAAATAATAATATAATTATATATATATATATATATATGTATAGAATATATATATATATATAATATATATACATATATAAATATATATATAATTATATATATATCGTCTATGGAGTTTTTAAACTTTATAATAGGCCTTTTGGGCCTAAAAATTGGTCAAAATTAAAAAAATAAGTATACCGTTGAAAACGCAACGTGGAGACGAATCCAAATATGTAATAATATTGACAAATCAAAATCCGACCAAAATATATTATATATATATATATATATATATATATATATATATATATATATAATTATACATATATACAGTGTATATATTTATATATATATATATATATATATATTTATATATATATATACAGTATATAGTATATATATATACAAAATACATATATATATTTTATATATTATATATATATATAATTTATAGAAATATATATATATATATATCGTCTATGGAGTTTTTAAACTTTAAAATAGGCCTAGGGGGCCTAAAAATAGGTCAACATTTAAACAAAAATTATACCGTTGAATCCGCAACGGCGAGACGAATCCAAATATGTAATAATATTGACAAGTCAAAATTCGACCAAAATCACCGATTTGCCTGGGCCCATATATATATATATTATATAATATATATATATATATATATATATATATATATATATATAATTTATATATATATATACAAA